>WMED01009589.1:1239-16220 GCA_019650415.1 Pipa parva | reverse complement strand
AGGGGGAGCCGCTATAGGGGAGCTGGTGTGGGAGATCTACCCCCGAGCCTCCTCCAATCTTAGTTCCAACTCTGAAGGGCGGGCCGGTCAGAGACAGGAGGCGGGCCGTATGCGGCCCGGGGGCCGCCCCTTGCCCAGGTCTGCTTTAAAGGGATTCCAGTCTCCTGAGGCATCTCGAGTAGAGCCTCACCGAGACTGGAATTCCTTTAAAGCGTTCGCTGATGTCTGCGTGCAGGACTCAGCGAACACGTAACAGTCTCTGCATAGTGATACGAAGGATCGGTGGGTATGTTCGCTCTTTGCTGAATTACCCCCTATATGGGAAGGACCATGTGCAATTAATAAGAATGATAAAGCCTATCGGCATTATTGACTAAAGTGAGAATATGAATTTCGAAGTGAATTCTCATCACTTCAGGTTGCTACGCCCTGATTCTTTACTCATTGACTAAACAATGGATTCCCATAGCAAATCCATGACCGCGTCAGAATTCCCATAGTAAAGTCACGATTGTGTCAGTAGCAGTCTGTTGTGTAGTGTGCGACTGTTGTTAGATGGCGAATTTGCCACATCGCAGAGTTTACGGAATACCCAAACATGGGGAAGTGATGAATTCACATCTTTATGAGACAATCTGGACTTCATTCAATAACCCCTATAAGTTTTGTATGATAATTCTTTATAAAAAGCATTGCAATGTTTACTTTACTATAAATGACAGCACGTTTTACTTCATTATTACATTTTCCAATATCAGTTAATGTTTAGGGCAGACAACTGAGTGAAAGATCAATTATGTGAGAAAGGACATTTGTTTTTCTGACATGCACTTAAAGAATAATTTAGGGGGGGAATTCATGATACTCCGAAGTGAGAAGCAAAAGAGTTGCCTCGCCGAGACTGGAATCCCTTTAATGCGCTCATTGATGTCCGCGTACAAGACATCAGCGAGCGCATCTCAGTCAGTCCGAAGTGAGGCGAACACTCTGCACCTCACTTCGGAGTATCGTGAATTCCCCCTAGGAGTGCTGTACCATTTATACAACCAAATATTGCAAATGACGTTGACACCATGAGGAAATTATTCCCCCTACAGTGAGGAAGTACACATTTAGCTATCTTGAAAAATTACACTTTTTTTATTCACTATATTTGAGAGTTTTCCCTTTTGCTTAATTTATTATGCTGAAGTTCTTCACTCCATACCAGCCTTCTTGCATTACTGTCTGAAGTTTGAATTAAGTCTCAAATGACAGATTAGGCTTATTTTGACCAGAGCCATTTAGTGTTTTAGCAAATCTGAGTTATTCATTTACAATATGTATTTCCTCTGAGAAACCACATCTTCTTTGTGACACTCTCATAGATACTGTAGGTTTACACTGTTTAACGGTTACCAGGAAGTGCATGCATAGGAACTCATTCAGTTGCTCACATGATAAGTCCACTTCTAAGCTACTTATTATAGCCTACAAGGTTCTCTTTTTCCTAACCTTCATGCTTTACAGTCTTGCACTATAATGAGATTCAAGACATTAGCAGTGCTCTTTGCTGAAATTCCTTGTGTATGCTATCCAAAAGCCTTTTGCTTTATTTCTGTTTATGGTTTTCACCCTCCTCTGATTATTGACTAAATGGGGCCCTAGGCATGATCACACAGACACATAAGCACACAAAGACAGCCACACACACACTTTCCTTCCTCCCTCCCTTCCTAGGTTTCACATGGGGCAATGAAGACAGCAGGCAGTTTCAGATTCTCCTTCTTCCTGCAGCCATGGCACCCAGTGTCAGATTGATAAAGTCACTGGTTCAATGAACATAACGAGAGCCAGGGATTGATGGTTTAGATTTATTTTTCATTTGCAGTTAGTCTGCTGTGGACCCTAGGCACTAGCCAATGGTGCCTTATGTATAACTAGGCCCTTGGTGAACAATTAGGATGTAGTTTAGTAGATTAGATGTTTATGTGCATGCTTATAGTGTTCTTAAAGGAACAGACCAGCCTGATTAAAAAAAAAGTAATGCGTGTTGTAAATGCATAATACATTTTTTTCTAATATACTTAGTCAGTCTTTTATGTGAGGAACGGTATTAATTATTCCATCTGTGTAGCAGTACACAGCTCCTTCTGTGTTTACTTCCTGGTTGGAATCTTGTGTCACTGACACAATAGCATCTCAGGAAGGTCAAAATTCATAGTTAATGAATTACCATGGGCAGTTACAATACTTACAGCTAATGGTGTATGCTGTCATTAGCAAGCACTGATACTGAGCATGAGAAAAAGACCAAATCCATATAAAAAGAAAGTCAATATTTCAACCCTTTCTTTAACAATTGCTTTTGCTGGGTTAACTACACCTTTCAGAGTTAAACAACATAAAAAAGGTGGATGACAGTTTAAAGGTTCTGATTGGTTATTTAGCCTGTCAGTCAATTCCTTAACTCTGAACAGGAAATGGCTGAGAGAGGGGAGCAGCTTCAGTAACAAACTGGTGCTAAATTGTAAAGGGTGGAAATAAATAAATAATTTATATGACAGAAAACATTTATTTAACTTTTATTTAACAGTGCCAAACAGACAGCAAATAACTGTTGGTGCCTAAACTGTTCCTTTAATATACTGTAGATGGGCCAAAAACAACAAAGATACCAATGACCTCCAAGATCATTTACCAAATGCTTGGTGGCGTTACCATTAAATACCAATGTATAGGAATCCTATAGGTCTTTTTTGAAGAGGTGGTGTCCTTCAAAGACCAGTAACACCAAAACTATAAAAATTTCCATTTGGCTTGTCCTGGCAATTATTCAAATACAGCACTTGTGAGAATTTTATCTTTAAAGTTGAATTCATTAATTCCATTGATTTCTATCTGTTTTTATATTTACTGATAGCAGCTGTGATATCAGATATTTCACAACATAATTCTTGATACTTGAAATTCAACCTAGACAATAATGTGGTAAGTAGATACATTGAAGGACCAGTGTATGCAAAGTAATTTATAGCATATATTAACAACCTTGTGCAAAGTTTTTCATTGTGAATATCATGTACAGTTACATATAATCTATACAAGTGTAACCCCCTTATTGAAAAGCTGTAACACCAGCTGTATTTCTTGAACCCGTTCAGAAAGAAGTACAATAAAAAATACCTGCAGCATTTAATGCAAATTAAAATAACCATACCCAGAATGCAGCTCCAAAGTGACCAAACAGTACCCAAAATGTACCGAACATTCCTAAAAGTCTGCAAAGACATGAATTATAACATGCTCACAATAAATAAATTGTACTATGTACTTGTACTATGTTAAGGACTTTTTCCATGTCTGTACTATATTTGTCTTAAAATTGTCCAGTGCTGTGTAACTTAGTAACGTTCATAAAATTATATACACATAGAAATAAATTGCACAAAATAACATATAGCACACATGGTTGTTTAAAGACACCATTAAACTTGAATTAGGGGGAAATAAATTCCCTTCTCTACTCTGGAGTGAAAGTACCCAAATGATTAAAATTAAAGGAGAACTAAAGTCAAAAAAATAATAAACAACAGTTAAAATACTTACCTTATACTGAGCCGATTGATTACAGTCACAGCATGAGCTGTGCTGTAATTAGCCGGCTCATGATGATTCCCCCGATGCCCCTCACACCCTCTAACATCACGGGTGTTTTTGTCTGCTCCTTGGCTCCCAGTTAATAAACATATTTTTTACAGTGTCCTGCTTTTCACATTTAAATCTCTTCATTCTGTTGCCCCTCCCGACATATCTTCCTTTGTTTGCTAATATGCGCATAGCCAACAACTCCCCTCTTCATAAGGCAAGCTTCTTCAGGAACCCCTCACCAAGACTGCCCATTCTTGTCTTAAACCCTTCTCTTTTGTTTCCCTTTATGTTTGGAATTCTATACCCCTCTACCTCCGCCAAGAGCAATCCATCAATATCTTCAAATCTAAATTAAAATCTTACCTCTTGGAGCACTAGCACAAGCTTTTATGTCAGTTTTATATTTAAGCAACTATTTGTTCAAAATTTATATTTTGTATTTATTTTCTTATTTAATTGGCACCTATAGCCAAATGAACTGTCACTTTATACTAGGGACTTGTTACCCTCCTATCTGTTTATGCAAGTCTTCCTCCTGTTTGGATTGTAAGCTCTATGGAGCAGGGACCTCCATCCTCTTGTTTCAGTTATGGTCTGGCACTTAGAGTGATGTATTTTCTTAAATATATGCTTGTAATTTACTTCACTTTGTTACGCATTTCCCCTGTCTATATTATAACTATATTGTTGGATTGTAGAGCACTGCGTAACCTTGTAGCGCTTTACAAATTAAAATATACATACATTGACTAAAGTCTGAATTGTCACATAAAGGTATGAATTCGCTAGCTAACAACAGTCACACACTACCCAATAGATGGCTACTGTCGCAGTTCCAATTTTATTATGAGAATATTGTCACGATCATGACTTTACTATGGGAATCCGCTGTTGAGTCAATAAGGAGTACAGAATCATGGCGTAAGCCACCCCGAAATTATGAAAATTCACTTCATCAGACAAGTTCACACTTTAGTCAATAACCCCCTTTATTTTTTATATTGGCTGATGAACATTATTTTTTAAACTGATTTATTAGAGCAGTGCTTCCCCTAGTCAATCAGCCAGTTAAGTCTCTATTCACCCCTATGTAGTTAAAAGAAATGGTCTGATACTGCAATATTTATGCATTTATCTAAATGTGTTTTGATATAGGTTCCATAAAATAATTTCTTCAAAATTGAAATCAACCAATCACACGAAGATCCATGAAATTGCTTCATTCAAAAGTTACAGTTCAGATTTTCAGAATATTCAGAGTTGGGTGATCACAAAAGCAACATATGAAAAGAGGCTTAACTGTGCTATAGGTGCAGCTTTCTCTGGAAAAAGTTTTTTATCAGGATAAAAATTATCTAAATAATAGCAGGAAAATTAGATGACAACAAAAAAGATCAAAATTAGTTGGAATGGGGATTAATAATGAAATAGCAAAAAAATGAAGTTATCTGCTTAATCTTCATGAAGAAAGTTTACTTCTTTATTGAGTACATCTGCATGCAATCAATCCAATAGCATGTAATAACAAAAGCATCTGGCAAGTATGTTGATTCTTAAGGTGGAGTCTGCTTTTAGATTAAGAAAAAGCAGTTCAGTGTATGCATGGAGCCAAGCAGATTATTTCTTGAGATTGCTTGACTCCTCATTTCAGATTTGACATGCTGCCAAAAAATAAAAAAAGTGTATTAGTTTTATTCACTTCCTAAATTTAGGAAATTACAGATAGTTGTGGAACTTTGAGAGAGCGGGCCCTGGTGTATGATCAGCACCAGGGGCCCCCTCTCCCCACAGCACACTACAGAGGTCACTGCAGTGTCGGATGGGCCCCCTATTGCACTGGGCTCAGTCACCACTGCGATTGCCACAACACCTGTAGGTATGCCACTGATTACAGCTTTTCAAACAAGTTTAAACTACCATGCATACGGTGGTATCTCTCCCCAGTGCTGCCTTTAACTTCCTGTGAGCCTATCTACACAAGAAGTTAAAGGCATTGCTGGGCAGATAAATGATGTAATGCTAAGCACCATGGTAGACTAAGAACCAGGACAGGGAAGAGGTAAGCAGGGAAGGCAAAAGGCGAGGGACGTACACCAAGATAGTGTCCTCCCTCAAGAAGTGCCCTAGGCCGCTGCCTAACCTGCCTATGCCTCGGCCCAGCCCTGTTCCTTTATAATGGGTTTAAGTAACCTCTGTTAAATTACCTCTTGCAAAAAAAGAGCGGTTAGTTTTCGGTATATAAATTTGTTTATAAACAGCCCCATAGCATTAAAGGAGAGCTAAAGGTAGATTAAAAAACTAGCCATCTAAAACAATACCTTCTACTAAGCTTAAACATCACAACGACGGCTTGAACTGTGCTGTCATATCACTGCATGTAGGCAGAATACACAGTGCTTGTAAGGGTACAGGAGCCAGCGTGAAGCTTCACCCACTTATGCAAAAGAGCGCACACATTATCATGCTTACTGCACTTCTTTTTTTTTTTTACAAGTGACGGGAGCATTCTTATTGGGGATGCAATAAACATGATGATGTGTACACTCTTTTGCACCACCGATTTGACTAGGTGGGCAGAGGTGAGGAAGGGTCGCCTAGGGTTGCAGGTTCTGGTGGAGGGGAATTGTGGTTGAAGCATCCTTGCCAGTTGGTGTGGAGTGTGTTATGTTATTGGTTAATATGGTTGTGAGTCTAAGAAAGTGTTCCATTGAAACCAAAGGCATTCATAAATAAGTTATATAGTTGATTTGAAAAATAAATGCATAGGTGACGTTCACCTGAAATGTAATGTTGAATATGTTCAAAGAAAACAACAGATTTAAAACAATACATAGCCCTGCTGGGCAATCAGTGGCTTTGTGGGGCAATATGCAGCTCTGCTGGGTGATTTACATCTGCTGGTGAAATTAGCACTTTTGTGGGGAAATATGCGGGCCAGCAGGGCAATGTGCAGCTCTGCGGGGCAATATATGTGGCCTTATGGGCTACTGGCGCATCTGTGTTGTTTTTTTAAAAATTATAATTGGGGGTAAATTTTATGGCTGGGGGCAATCTGTGGGCACTGGGGGGGTTGTGGGGCCACGGGGGGGGGGGTATTGTGGGGCCACTGGGGTGTGTGGGGCTATTGAGGGGGGTTGTGGCGTCATTGGGGTTTAATTTACAATTTTTCATTGGTGGCCATGGGGAAGTCGGGAGGGTTGGTTGGGGGAGTCTTACTTACCTCCCAGGCAGAGTTCGGCAGCACGTGCTGTGTGGCAGCACTAAACAGAAGAGGGAACCTCGAAGCGCTGATCACATGCGCTTCCGGGTTCCTATTGGCTCCTGTGACCAATTGGGTCACAGAAGCACTCCCCAAACCATGGAGGGAGTCAGCCAGAACTCCCTCTGCGTTGGATCAAGCGGGGGGCCACAAACTATCGTCCTGAGTGCCACAGTTGGCCCTTGGGCCATGAGTTTGAGACCCCTGGCTTAGGGCATCTAAGGCACAAATCCCAGACCCACAGAAAGTCCCTCAGGTCTCTTAAAGATCCTAGAACAGGAAGAGAGGAAAAAAATGCTTTGTCTCAATACTTTTCTCCTGCATGCAGGCATTATGGAAACATCTCCCCCCTCAATACATTGGGGGCAGCATATTCATTAGAGTCTAAGAGGGGAATTCAGGATAGTCCGAAATAAGGTGCGGAGTGTTCGCCTCACTTCGGACTGACTGATCTGTGCTCGCTGATGTCCTGCACGTGGACATCAGCGAGCGCATTAAAGGGATTCCAGTCTCGGCTAGAGCAAAAGAGTTGCCTCGCCGAGACTGGAATCCCTTTAATGTGCTCACTGATGTCTGCGTGCAGGACATCAGAGAGCACAGATCAGTCAGTTCAAAGTGAGGCGAACACTCCGCACCTCACGTCGGACTATCCTGAATTCCCCCCTAAATTTTCCCATAAATGTTAAAATTTCATGATAATTCACCACTTTTAAAACTTGATGTATACACGAAAGATCATAATCCTTTGCAGTTTGGTAAAACATGCCAAAATCAACAGCTTAAACTTTGAATACTTATGTGTTGAAGTGAAAATTTAGCAAGGTGTACTGGTATGAATTTGCCAACTGGACTTGCCAAATGAAACTGGTGAATTGGGGGCTTATGGCAGTGTTCCTGTTTAGCATAATGCAACAGCTCACTCGAATCCATAAAATATATGGCAACATGAGCTAGAAATTGTCTGGAATTGAAAAGAATGTAAAAAGCACGTGATTTAGATGACTATACTACGGAAACAACGCTTTCAAGCAAAATGTGACAAATAGGTGACATCATCTTATTCTTATGGTCATTCATGCCTATTGCCAGTGTGTAGAAAGGAATGAAGAAAGATATCGCTTTAGTGAAATTGTCTAATTTAAACAGATCCATTTGAAGATGATGTCACAATGCTATAATATGGCTATTCTGGTTAATTTTTGACAATGTGCGACTACTGAAAACCCATTTTATACACTACATGACCATTCATGTCATCACCAACTGAATATCCCATTTAGTGAGTAAGCAGAATTGACAATACTGCCTAAATGACATGGAATGTCACAAACACACTTTACATGCTCAATTCACTCTATGAGGAATAACCCGCTGGAATGTTGAAGCCATATGCAGCTGTTAATACCCCTAAATGCCACCCAAAATGGAAACTGCCCAGGACATGCTTGGTATGCTGATGATAATCAAAATCAATACTGAAAGCTGTGGGTAGCAGTGCTGGCATCTAGACATGATGAAGTGTGAGTGCAATGCAGGTTTTTCAATATGAAAATATGTGCTATGCAACCCTCTTACCTATACATACACTGGAGCATTACATCCAGGCCACTTGGGGAATTAGACTGCAGTGGGACTGTAGGTGGAGAACTATATAATAAAGTGATCTATAAGTTTAACAGCTGAATAACCAATTAATAATCTGCAAGCAGAAAATAAATACCTGCTGCCTTTCTATTTCTGACTTAGTTAACAGCAACAATGGAATACTTTCAAGTCATTAAACACCAGTGGTGGTTTGGAGGAACCATATACTACACTGTGGAAAATATACAATATAAACTTCATTTGTTTACAGCTGATATTGTTGTGCCTAAGGGTGGGTATGCCCCATTCCAGGTATTACATTTCTTTTAATTCAGAAATAGGATCAGGATTTTTCTATAGGATTGACCTGTTGCCTTCAGAGTAAGTAAGGGAAGTTCATTAACAGGGCCAGTCTTTCCAGAGGCCTAGTAATCCATATCAACTAGCAATCAGCTGTTAGCATTTTCTAGTATAGGGGAAATAGATTTATGAAATTCTTACTGGTTGCTATGAGTTACTAGACCTCTGGATAGATTGCCCCTTCTGGTGAAAGTAGGCTGTTCTAATGTTTACATCTGTACCCATTTATTGTACTTGATATACAGTATATCTGCTGGGATTGGGGTTTAAATCTGCAGTGGATGCTGGATATTGTTGGCTGCCAATTACTCAGCGTAAATAGAGTTGCAGTAGCATTATTTCTATCCTTCATGATAACCATATTTGGAACTGAGATGTGTAACAATTATTGTATAAATAAATGTAATAAACCCCCAGAAAACATCATAAGACCTAATAATATTTAAAAATGTTATATTAACATAAATATAATAGACTTTAACACAGACAGACTTTTAAAAAAAAGCAAAGGACCACATTTAAATAAGTCAACAATGTGGTCAATGGCCACAAATAATGAAAGTAAGAACCACATGTCCTCTTAGAACTGTTTATTTGTAAAGCCTGATCTAAGAATTTTGTATTTGAACAATATGATTATATAATATATTTACTATGTATAAGATAAGAAGGAAACTATACATTTCATTTTAATGTGATAAATAATAGGAACCATGGATAAGAAGGTGCCTTGAGGTATGCCAGTTATATTCAAAATCTGCTCTGTGCAAATAAATTGCAGATTTAGGTGTGCTGTCAATGACAGCTCCTGCTCGAAGTATACACACAAAATTATGGTTGACTTGCAGTAGCAGCTGGCTAAACTGGCTAATATGATCAGTTTCTTACATTAATGTAGTAAGAAATTGGTTTAGCAAGAAACAAATGTATTCTTTGCTGCATTTAGAATAGCATGAAGTGCTAAATTCAAAACAATTTGCAATCTACTATAATCCTGTATAATAACAAATAACCAAATAAATAAGAAACACGTACAATGTGTTTGTGGGAGAGGCTAGATCTCGTTCTGCAGGTGAAAGACTAGCTGTGTCAACATGTCATCAAATCATAGCAACAGTAACTATGGGGAGGCGTTGCCAAAAGAGTCTTTCAATGCCAGTGGTCTGTTGAAGTGGAAGGAAGAGAAAAAGGATAGGAAAAAGGCAGAGGGGTTACCAACATATAGATTTGGAGACATATTGGCTATGAAGAAGAAGAGTATGATTATATAGTAACTATAACAAATGAAGCCTCACATATAAAAATAAAAGACCTATAAGAGAAGAATGGGGCTAAGCTAGAAAAGCAATAGATAAGGAAAGGGGATCATTCATACAAAAGAAGTGCCTTGAAACCCTGCTCATAACTTCACGTCTTTAAGTATTGGAGTTTAAAACAATGGAGTCCATGTCAGCCAGGAGAAAAGTTTCTACAAACAGAGATGTACCAGCCAAAGAACACATGGAGCGCTTGGATAGCGGCACTGGTACCAAGGAAAATCTGGGCAGTACTGACGATAAACCTGCAGTTATGACCTGCACTGCTACCATCACCAATATAAAAGGGTAAATGGGGAATGGGAAAATAGGAATGTTTGCATGATTCAGATGAGTTTATAGCTTTCTGTCTGGTTTTTATCTCTTTTGTTAATTGTGTGATTTTATAGATTACACTTTTAAAGGGCGAAATTTAATAAAATCGAAAATGTCGATGTCGCAATATCGGCCGATTTTTATTGATATCACCCGATTTTTACCGATATTGCGATATCAGCCCATTTTTGCCGATATTGCAAAATCGGCAGTTTATCAATCTCGCGATACTGGCAATATCAATATTGCGATATCGAAATTCGGTCAAAATTTTTATTCTGTGCATTTCAATGGAAAATCCATAATATCGCTGGAAAATTTAATATCAATATCGCAATATCGATGGATACTGCCCGCTGCCTCTCACTTACTGTATTTGACATGAAAACCATCATAGTACCCACCCCCTTGGCTCAGTTTGCCGAAATGAACATAAAGCGCATGCACAGAATGAAAAAAAAACAATCTGCGCGTGATCTTTATCTTCAGTTCAGTGAACTGAGCCAGGGGGGCAGGTACTGTGATACTATACATGCTAAATAAAGGGGCAGCAGCTGGTATCTTGAGATGAAAGCTGATCAAGCAGCAGTACACTAATATTTACTAAGATAATTTGCTGTTTTTCGCAGTTTATTTTGCCCCCATTTTTACCAATATGAAATTCATCAAGCCCTTTTGGGGTGAAGTGGTCAAAATGACCGTAGTAAATACTGTATCTCCCTCCCCCCAGTCTTGCTTCAAGACTCTCAAGTCCCCGTCCTTGATGTCTGACTTTTTATCAGTCATCAAGGACTGGGGGAGGGGGTGTGGCGATTTCATTACTCTGCCTAGGGCGCAAAAAAAATTGGCCCAACCCTGTCTCAGGGAGTATGAATTAAACTTCTGAAAACCATCTGCACTGTTGTGTTACTTTTTTACTAGTGGCTACACTTGTAGGGACAAGCTGCAGACTATAACCCTGTGATATTATGGTACCTTTCTGAAATCTGATGTACAAGAGTGTTTATGTGAATGCATCCTTTACCTAGCGCCCATTTGTGTGTACCTATTACACCAGTGATGCCCAACCTTTTTTGGCCTGGGGCCATATAAAATTGCAACATGCGTGTTAGGGGCCGCTTCAAAGTCGCGACTTTTAAAATCGTGACCGCAACAAATTTTAAAGTAACAGCTGCGACAATTTTCCATAGTAAAGTTGCGACTGCGATAATATTCTCATTATAAAGACTCGACTGCGACAGTAACAGTCTATTGTGACTGTCTTTAGCTGGTGAATTCACACATATACGCAACATTTCAGAATTCAGAATTTGGGCTGCGGGCCATAGGTTGGGCGTCACTGTATTACACTATATGTGATTTCCATTTTTAAAGGGCCAGCGCAATTTTTTCTAAAATTCTGATGATGCAAGAGGCCCATGACTATAGGTGGCTCAGTGAGAGGGGTGCCTCACTCCTAGTATGGTATATAGGCAGGAAGAATCAAAGGAATTTATTCTACTTGAGAAGTATTTTAATATTCAAATGATTCTGACATTTGTTATTTCACTTTTCATGAAATTATAAGTCACACAGCACTTCAGTTCATGGTATAGTTTAGTCTGTGTTTATTTTTACAAAGGGGTGCGGTCAGTTAGTGGGGGTGGCCTAAAGCACAAAACTTGTTGTTCCTATAAGCTACTGTGATGTGAAATATATATTATAATTGCAGTAACTGTACCCCTCCAGCTATGGGTAAAAATATGGTTGTCTGCTTTATATTTAAGTATATATACTGTATATATATATATATATATATGATTTTAGAAACCTAACACTATGAACATCTACACCAACGGTTCTCAACCTGTGGGTTGAATGAAGCTCGAAGCTCTCACAGGGGTTGCCGAACATGCTGCTCCACTTCCTAACTCCAATAGTGAGCACAGGTCCCTTTATATAGGGGTGCCTGTATGGTGATGTCACGGCCAAACATCATCATGTGCCACGCAATGTGATAACGTTGTGACCGAACATCACCACGTGATGTGTGACGAAGTGGTGTCACCAAGTTCATGCAGGCACAATGACGATGATGATTCAGGTAGGTTAAGAACCGCTGATCTACACTATTTCCTGTGACATTTTATTGACACTAGTTTGTTCTGCAGGCTAGCTCACACTCATATCCCTGAGCTTTCCAGAAAACATGCATTAATCCCTAAATATTATGTGATGCCATGGAAACAAGATATGATCAACAGGAAGCTAATAATCAAGGTATGTAGTAGAAATATTGATTAGAGTCTTAGCATTTTTTATACTATTTTAGTTTTTAACCAGTGACATCATGAATTAAAGAAATCACTGACTAAAATGGAACTAGTGGGAACTATTTGAAAACAAAACCAGTACTACAGTCAACACAATAATGTACTGAATCAAAAAGAAAGATAAAAAAAACAAGTTTATTGGCAATGCTTGATAAATATCCCTTTAGTTAGCACTGCAGGTTTTTTTTTAAGTCATGAATAAAGTTTAATACAACCTTCAGAATCTGCTAAACATTTAAAACAGAGAAATGGTTACTAATATGGTAAAAATCTATAACTTAAATTAGATTATTATTTAGTTGTCACTGGATAGTACAGACATAAATATCAGTGAAATTACATATGCTTCAATAACAAAATCAATAAGAGAAGTGGCATGACGACCACAGTAATATACAATATCAGTGAACCAATAAATATAATAGTATTATAGAATATAATAGTAATAAATGTAAATATAAATAGTAATAATAATAGTAATAGTAATAAAAATGTACAGTGCCGAGTATATAGTATATATTGTGCAAAAATAGCTGCAGTATAATGGGTAAAGGAATGATATAGGCCAAGGAATGTAAGAGTAAAGGGTAAAGAGAGAATAAGAAAAAAAAGGGGAAGAGGGTGAGGGATTGGTACATGAAGACTATTGTGCTGTAAGGGAGAGGTTAAGTCTGATGATGGAGTCAGGGAAGAAGCTCTTCCTTAGTCTTTCATTTCGAGATGTTAGACATACCGACTACCAGATGGAAGAAGGGAGTACAGGTCGTGGTTTGGGTGATGCACATCCGCAATGATGTTATGTGCTCTAGACAGGCAGCAGCTCCTGTAGATATCCTCAATAGATGGCAATTGGATACCAATGGTTCCTTGCGCTAACTTGATTACCCTTTGAAGTGCTTTCCTGTCTGTGGCATTGCTATTACCATACCAGGCAATAATACAGTAGGATAGTATGTTCTCTATAGAGCATCTATAGAAGTCCACCAAAATTTGTGTACAGACATGCTCTCTTCTGAGACACGTAAGGAGATAAAGCCATTGATGGGCTTTACTTTGGGACTTTGAGGAGTTAAGAGACCACGTTAGGTTAGTGGATAGGTGTATACTAAGGAATTTGAAGATGTCAACCCTGTCCACTACAGTATTATTAATCAGGACTGAGGGGTTCTTGAATGCGTGGTCTCTATTTCTGAAGTCGATGATAAGCCCCTTTGTCTTCTTGGCATTCGGGAAATGCGAATTAACACCACACCAGCTCACAAGATTATGTACCTCATCCATGTAAGATGTTACATCATTACTTTTGATGAGGCCAATGATAGTGGTATCATCTGCAAATTTGAGTTGTGTATGGCAAAACAATCATGGGTGAAGAGGGAATAGAGGAAGGGACTGAGAATGCAGCTTTGGGGGACACTAGTGCTAAGACTGATCACGGAGGAAATAGAGTTGTTTATCCTGACAAATTGTCTTCTCTCCGTAAGGAAGTCAAGTGTCCAGTTTGGCATAAAGGAATCAATGCCAAGTTGTTCCAATTTTAAGATAAGCTTAGGTGGTAGAACGGTGTTGAATGCAGAGCTAAAATCGATAAACAGCATCCTGATGTGAGAGTCCTTTTCTTCAAGGTGCGTGAGGACTGAGTGCAAGGATGTAGTTATGGCATCTTCTGTTGATCTGTTTTTTCGATGCGCAAATTGAAAGGGGTCAATAGAGGCAGGAAGGATTGACTTCAAATAAGTTAGCACTAGTCTCTCAAGACACTTGGCAACTAGAGTAGTAAGGCCAATTGGCCTAAAGTCATTTGGTACCTTTGCAGTGTGGGATTTGGGGACAGGGATGATGATGGCCGATATAAAGAAGGTGGGAACAGTGCCTAGTGTAAGAGACAGATTGAAGATGTCAGTGAACACGTCTGTCAGTTGTACAGAACAGTGATTTTCAACCTTTTTTGAGCCACAGCACACTTTTTACATTTACAAAATCCTGGGGCACACCACCAACCAAAATGACACTCTAACACAGTACATATTATACATATACCCTGTTTCCCCGAAAATAAGACAGTGTCTTATATTAATTTTTGCTCCCAAAATTACACTATGTCTTATTTTCAGGGGATGTCTTATATTTACCTAAAGAAAAAATAATCACACTCATACAAAGTAAAAAAAACAAAACAAAATGGGAAGAAATACAATATTTAAA
>WMED01009588.1:0-16221 GCA_019650415.1 Pipa parva | reverse complement strand
GCTCGCTGATGTCCGCGTGCAGGACATCAGCGAGCACATATCAGTCAGTGCGAAGTGAAGACTACGCACCTCACTTCGCACTATCCTGAATTACCCCCTTTAATGTTAAGCAATTGTTACAATGGATGCTACCGATGTAAAATGAAAATTCTGTCAACTAAATGAGTACCAAATGGTGGCATTGCCCTTACAGCACTGTATTTTATGGGATGATTTTTTTCTTTATAAACTTTTTGAAAATGTATATTACATTATGAAGCTGGGTTTAATTGTCCGAAAGCAAAATAAAAAAACGGAAAAGAAATGTGTGAGAAAAATATTTGCAGCTTTTTACAAAGTAAACATTTGCTATTGAATGCCCATTTAGCAGTTGTAGAAATATATCTATCTTTATACATAACCAATATATGATTGGAAATAATAATTTAGTAAACCAGGATTGCCTAATTCTTAAGGTTTTTCACTAAAGTCCAAATTGCTGCGTATAGGTGCGAATTTGCCAGATAAAGACACTCGCAATAGGCTGCTACTGTCGCAGTCGCGTCTTTATGATGAGAATATTGTCACAGTCGCGACTTTAATTATGGGAAAATTGTCGCTATCTTAACATTTCCGCTGTTTGCGAATTCGACAGTCGAATTCACAACTTAGTAAATAACCCCCAGATCTGTCTTCTATAAAGATCAATTTTGAATAGATCTTTTATATTTGGTGAAGCAACAACAGTTAATAATATTAGCAACAAGTATGACTATTTTCTGTTTCCAGTTAATAAGCAATGCAGGGTGTTAACCTGGGTCCATGCACCTAAATAAATATTTTCATGTGAATTTAAAATAAATCAATTTACATGAAAATTCAACTAATAATTAGTCATTTAAGGCTCTGTTGGCCATTTCATTAATTTCAGTTCAATAGGGCCTGTCCTTTTTAACTACCTTATTTATTACTCTTCCTATTGAGATTTCAATGAAATACCTGAGGCCAAGTTTATCAAGTAGACTGGAGTCTGTTTGAAAGAACAACATGCCATTAGAAGATTCAAATACATGACAGCACAATCAATTTTTTGCTGAGAATGTCCAATCACTCATATAGGAGAACAAAATTATCACTCATCCATAGTGTTCTTGTCATCACAATCACCCTGTCTTTAGTGTAAGTGTTAATGTAGTGATCAAGAATATTGGGATAGATTTGTCCCACATGCGCAGGATTATATAATTTATACAGAAGGTATATAGCCGACAACAGATGTTAATTAATATTTATGCCCACAATGAACAAATTGATCTTATAAAAGGTGGCACTTTGACCTTCTGAAGCTACATACAATATATCTCCACAAATTACCCAAGACTGTAATAGTGGTTATTATATTAAAATGAACATGCCTTAAATATTTGTAAATGGTAGAAAATGATGATAGCATATAAATAGACACAAACAGATAGAAACCAAGAATGGACAGAAAATTTAAAAGTCAAGTAAAGAACAAATAATGAGCATGAAATAATTCAATAAAAATTATGTTCTACAAAATTACTACGAAATCTTCTAAAAAAAGGACTAAACATTAACCTTATTTTGAAATATTTTAGACAAGGAAAACTATGATTTATATATATTTAGAAATCCATGTTTCAAATGGTAGACTTTTTAAGCAGTTTTGCTCTCCAAAATATATTAGACTTATTTACATGCCTAAAACATTTAACTTTATTAAGACTAAACTGATATAAAATATATTTTTCTAACTTTACAAATGTTTATTTAGATCATTAAGATTTTCCTAAAGAAGACTTTTTTTAAGTAAGCTTAAATTTTAGTAAGTAGTAGCTATGTATATCTGAAATTACAATAGGAAACTTAGGAATAAAAACATAGCTTTATGTTACTTGGTTTGGCTACTGAGCCCGATAATTTGTAGCATGTATATAATATGTGCTGTGCTTTGGATATTATGCTTATTGAATTTAGATCTGGAAGTCTACTGGATATATCAGCCATAACATTAAAAACTCCTGCTTAATATTGTATATTTTGTCTTATCCCAACAAAACAGCTCTGAACACACATAAACACAAAACCTCAGGGGGTGCCCCAAATCATCTGTATATGAGGTATCTGTGGTGTCCAAGACATTGCCTTTAGTCCTGTAAATTGTGTTCTACCAAATTCATGAATTGAACTTGTCCCCCATCCCATTCCACATATTCTGGATGCTGGTTCACTAGTTGTACTTCCTTTGAACACTTTTGATACTTGGTGCTAACTACTGCATGCCAGGAACCCTCCACAAGATGTTATTTTGGGGAAACATCCAAAAACCACAATTTGATCCACGCTGATAAATTCTCCTGATTAAAAAAAAGTGTATTAACAAAAGCATAGTGCTTGTAATGTGACCATGTTGTAATCGCTGTCCCAATAAGAATAAGGAAATAAAAATAGTTAATCTACAGCAGGTTAACTGGGTAGTACAAAATAATGCATTTAGTATCACCCAAATGTTTATTATTTTTTATCTCTCTGTTCACCCAGGTTATACTAGGTCAGATTTTCATGAGGTATTTATCACAAGCATAAAAAATGAATTAGAGACAGGAAATAGAATATCGCACATTGTTCTTGAGGTATTAACTCCAGTCACCGTGGTAAAACCAGTGAACAAACAGATCACTTGTGTAAGCTGTCTTGAGAAAAAAATGTTTTTCTTCATACTTCATTCAAATGATGCAATAAAAATGGTATTGTTGTAATTAACACCGGTTGTTATTTTAGTGGTAACAGAAAATAGGGCTTGAACAGGAACAATAGAGTTTATAATTGCTGTTAAATTGCTAATGAGACATGGATACTGACATTTGTTAAAGGCGCGAATGCCTTGCTAATGCTAATTAATAAAAAAAAAGTAAAATGACTATATAACACTGCACATTGACTTAAATACCCAAGTTAATTTAACAAAAAATGACCACGTCAATGTGATTATGAGTCTAGTTTCTGCTGTTTATAATTCAGAGACATGATCAATAAATCAAGTTTACAGTCTAGCATACTATGGTCACTGCATACATAGATGGTCTGGATCAGCTCCATTCTATTTTTCCCCATGTATTTCATGTGCATTTTCCCATGAAAGGTTTTCATCTTAACCCTTAACATTAGATGAGGATATATTTCTATGCTTTTCGTTTAACTAAAGGCATGTAGGTCACTTTTATTAATTAAAGCAAAAACATTCTCAGAAAATCTCAAGGTTTTTTATCTTCCACATGTATTTATAAAAGGGAACCCCCAAATGATTGTCTGAACTATTGTTGTCTTCACTGTTACAATTGTCCATGTTATTAACAACCTTCATAAATAGTCCACAGCTTGTAAAAGAACAGTTGATTATTTTCAGATGAGTGCTATTTAACTACATCTGTTTTGCCATGCGCATACTAATATTCATTAACGTGCAAACAGCCGCATAGATGTGTAAATTTGCATCTATTCAAACTTCTCAAACTTTGCTTATTAATCAAACTCTGCTCTATGGCATCTGATTCAACAGCTTAAAGTGATAGTGGATTTAGGCCTTACCCTCCCTTTCGCATCACTTTGTGTGCACATACATAATTTCACCTATTTACATTCACCTATTTATTTCATTGTTCTTTTATTACTGAGATGCTGCAGGTTGTTTCTACACTTTCTAAATGATCTGTTCTGGTTCAGGCCTTCAATGTAATTTATATTCCTATCCCCATTGTCAGGTATGCTGGAGAGATGAGAAACATAATTTCAATACTTGTATGTGTTCATTCATATACATATGTAGAATTGACAAATACTGTAAATATCTATCTATCTAATGACTATTTCATCTCTTAGATTTACTAAAGATTTCATTCACTCACATAAATAGTCTGGGTAATTCTTTCCTTTATAAATATGCTTTATGGTATCTGCCTTTTGCATTATTCAAAAAAATATAACATTTCCTTATTAATCCCAAAGCCCAACATATTTATTAACCTAGAGATATATAAATGAGACAATATCTGTGATATACTTTCTTGTTTTCTTTTTCAAATATTGTATTTCTACCTGGCAATGACACTTAGCACATGAATCAATGTTTCTATAAAATCATTCAGTCCTATTTTCACTTGATTATTACCTTAAGTAATCCCTATGACACTTGTGGGTTTTCAGGCTTTTATTATAAATAGAATCAGGGGATATTTACTAAGTCCATGGAACTATTCGATTAGTTTTGCCATGTTTCACTGTAAATTTCAATTTTTTTATTTTTTTTTTTATTTCTCAGGGTTGATTCAAAATTTTCCCCATAGAAAATAATTGTCATTGATAAATATCGATCAACAGTTGGCAGTTTTCAGTATTTTTGCTATTAGGTTTACCTACCATTTCAGATCGATATTATTATCCTTGTTCAACGAAAAACTTTTTTGGACTGTGGCTAAGTGACAGGACCAACTCCATAAGCAAATAATGATTTATGCCAGCCAGAGGCAGGCGCACACTTTTGGCAGATAAAATAGAACATAAAAATGCTGTTCAAAGCCAGATAAAATTGGCTTTTTACAGCATTTTAAATAGGTGAAAACAGGGATGTGGATAAAACTAGTCAAAAAACTTTTCAACTTTCATAAACATCCTACTTTGTATTTCATTCCATATGGGTCATATTCAATTCCAGCTTTATTTTTATTTGAAATAATTTTCATGTAGAGATATTGTTGATATGTGCATATGTCACCTTTAAGTTATTTAAGCAAAATGTTAAAATATATGAGTACAAATGTCCACTGGAAACATTTTTCTTCTATTTAAAGAAAGATGGATGAAGAACCAAAGAAATAACTAAAGAAAAAGGTCTCTATTATAATGAGCCCCAACCATTTGTAATGTTAGGACCTTAGTGATCAAGTACTAGAAAGTTTTATAAAAAAAAAAAAAATGAGACTGGACCTTTAATTAGCATGTGTAAGAGCTATACAAACATTATAATTGTACTAAATCAAACTTATGAAGTAGTGCAAATGTCATATCTATAGATCCCCTTACAGTAACAACATAATGACATGGTATGATTTCTACGTAGAGTGATTATCCAGATATAATTGCACAAGTTCAATTCATTTCATTAAACTAACATTTTCTCCTACATAGAGAAGCTGCTTTCAAAAAACAGAACAGCATTTAGTTGATGATAGAACTTTTCTTTCATTCATCTTTGTGTTTTAATCAGCTTTTTATAATGTGTCAATAAAATATTTGTATGTTAATTACCTAATAACATAAATATATAAAGAAAATCTAGTAAACAATTTATACTAAAATTAAGGGGGTTGTTCATCAAGGTGCGAATTCGACTGTCAAATTCTCAAACAACGGATTCCCATTGCAAATCCACGACAATTCCCCATTTTTTAAAGTTGTGACTGCGACAATTTTCCATAGTAAAGTTGCGACTGTGACAATTTCCTCATTATAAGGATGTGACTGTGACAGTAGCACTCTATTGCAACTGCCTTTAGCTGGCTTATTCACACCTATATGCAGCAATTCGGACTTTAGTGAATAACCCCCTTAAATCTGATATTTACATGTAAGATTAGGGCATTTATAAATGTAGACTTTAACTGAGCTTAGTGTGCAATAGCAATGACCAGCAAATGGAGATAGTATTAAAGGGACAGTATTTGACCATTACTTTACATAACATTCAGATTTTTTAGTAATTCTTCTATTAGTCAATAGAAAGAACAAGGCTACTATTTACAGATCTCATCCTTATTTGACATGTATTATTTAATATATTAGTCTGTTTAGCCAGCCATAGTGGAATTCTCTTTCATTGCAAGCTGCAAACATACAGTATAACCAAACACTCAAAAGATGATTTAGAAAAACTATTTCAGTATATAGGACTAAAATAAAAAAAAAATCTTTGGGAGAGGGATTCAAAACATGGTAATCAGTCATTAATATTAGAAATGCAATTGCCACCATTGTCTTTGTCTCTTAACACAACTTGAAAGATACACTACTGATATCATATACTGCTGAGAAGGTATTTGAAGTGTCCTGGGAACACATAATCAGAATTTTCAAATTTTAACACTTTGATCCTGCTTTTCTTAATGCTTTCAGGGCTTTCTATAACTCCACAAAGACATTCCTCACAATAAACAATCTTAACTAAAATTTATTTCAACTCTCCAAAGGTACAAGGCAATGTTATCCCTTATGTCATCTATTTAACATGGCTTTATATCTTTTCATGCGACATCTCCATAACTTGAAAAATGACGAAGGAATGAGTATAAGAGACCAGGAAATCAATTTTTCCATTTTGTGATAATTGATTGTTAACCACCCCTAATCCCTAACACTTTCTTTATTTCAGAAGACTTAAACATCTTTCATCTAATTTTAGGCTAAAAACAAATCAGGAAAAGACTATGGCCCTTTTCCCCTTTTCCTGTATACCTATCCCATTAAAACAAAAGGTCCAGACTTCCAGTACCAATTTGCAGCAAATCACATTAATCATCTGGTTCAGACACTCCCTAATAATATCTCACAGTTACAGCATCTTCATATTCAACCAATACTTCTCAAAATCAAATCAGAGTTAAAGTCATAAAGTTTCTTCCCAGTATTCTTCCATGCAGATCCCATCTTATCAAGATCAACATTTCCTTGACTCCAATATCCACTAGAAATGTTTCCAGTTCTACTGCAGGATTCAGATAACCAGTTTCTGAAGAGATTCAAACAATTTCCATGCAAAAATAAAAAACATGCAAACTAAGATGGTTGAATGGAAGAAAAAGGGTATTGCTGTATTTGGGTGTATCCCTTCCTATTCCCTTCTTAAAACTATAATGTGCTGAAACCAAAAATATATAATATAAACAGTTCGATTAAGCCCAATGCCCAACAATGCAAATATGAGCGTATATTGCAAAAACAAGGGCCAGTATGTTTTGTACACGCTACTTTTCTTTCTAGTTAAAAAGGAATAGAATTGTTATGGCTTCATGAACATAGCTGAAATCGTGCACAATACCCTTCAGTGTTACTGATGTGGAACTGAAGGAAATCAATTAGGCCTGCACACAAGTTCTGGTAACAGCCCATTACTTTTTGCTTAAGGTTCGTATATATTATACCACTTAGAAAACCAATGCCTAAGTTGCTCTATTGTAAACTCTACAAAGACATCCTTTCAATAATATAATGCAATAGAATATATTATTAAAGGGGTACTATAGTGCCAATATAACTGCACACAGACATATAAAAGGCCTTTATACTAAGCCAATTGCTAACAAAAATAGTTAAAAACCATTTAGGGAAGAAATACTACTTGCCATTTGTTTTCCTGAATTGGTTTTCCTGAGAGCTGACATTTTTCTCCCCCTCTTCTTTGTGCTCTGCAAGTTGGGCAACACAAGAAGAAAAAGCTGCCTGACTGATATTGGTTAAGCAGTGTGCTGACCTTTTGGCCTCATCATTCATTCTTTTTTACATTCCTGGAATGCAGGAGATTACAGAGGGAAGATAACTTGTGTACAGGTAATAAGTAGTGAGTAAGTGTAACAAAGAAGTGCTTGCATGTGCGCACTGCTTGTTACCTCTGTCAGCTGAATGCTGGCAGGTGCTGCAGAGACATAGTTCTCCCCAGCACTTCTGGGTTGGATCAGCCAATCCGGAGCTGCTGACATCATGGATGACATCAGCAGCAGCTAATTCAAAAAGCTGAGCACTGCCTTCAGCAGCGCTCTATCATTATCTAACTAACATCACCAGAGGAAGGAAGGATCCTGTTTGTTTCCTGCATCAAATTCTGTTAAGTTACAAGTCTGTCTTAAAGAGATCTGTTTCATGTGGATTCTGTTCTAGCTTTGTTCCTGTTTCCTAGTATCCTGTTTGGTGAAGTGTCAGCTCTTCTGTAAGTCTCCACAGATATATATAGGAGAGTACCAGGAACAACATGTTATTTAGAGATTAAGCTTCACATACTACAGAGGTTGAAACCTAGAAAATGGTAATAGAAAAGCCATATAACTATTCCTATATTTACATTGTTAGTCATAAAAAAATAGGAAAAGCGAAAATATTTGATAATGAGGGATATTTTTCCCCCCCAAAAGGAGCCACTTTCAAAGATTTTTTTTTTTACTTCCTCAGCCCAACATTATTTGTTGGGGTCAGAAATATTTTCATGCTATATTTAATTCCAATAGTGATAAAGATTCAGTTAGTTGCATAAGGGAAAAGACATTAGATTAACAGACAATGTCAGCTAGTGTAAAGTTTCTAGGGATACAGACAATTATTAGGCTGAAGATAATTATTTTAAAAATAAAAAAAAAGAATAAAATATTTATTACAGTTCATCTAAGTTTGGCACAGAACCCATTGATAAGTTCCCATTTTATATAATTTAATTCCTTTAAAAATCCTACTCAGTGTTCCTGGGTGTGCAATCTAACCTAATAAGAAAATGGGCAATAATATTCCAAAATACTTTACAGTAATGACTTCACATTAGTGAATAAAGAAAATTGCAAAGTGCTTATTTTTAAAATTTACAGTTGTTGACAGTGTTGTTTTTACAGTCTCAAAGATATGGTTTCGTAGTTTACAGCATGTTACTTCTGCAATATTTCAAGCTAATCTGCAGAACTGGTTTTCTATTTCTGTTTAAACTTTCACATTTATAAACAGGCTGTTTATTTATAAACTGTCTGTAAAGGTGCTCCGAGCAAACTGAAAATGAGTCACACTAAGGCAAGATTATGTGATGGTAACATT
Organism: Pipa parva; assembly: GCA_019650415.1. Lineage (NCBI taxonomy): Eukaryota > Metazoa > Chordata > Amphibia > Anura > Pipidae > Pipa > Pipa parva. The sequence continues at coordinate 7,377 of WMED01009588.1, read as the reverse complement.
ATAGCCAGGAGTAATATATTTGTGGCAGCCTTAGCGCTTACTATAATTAATTCAACCAATAATCGCTGCAAAGCCAGGAGCTGATATGGTACTTCAGGCCATAATGCAATCATCGTCTGCGCATGTCATTAACACTCAAATCATCCTAATCTGATAATTAAAGGCCACTTTACAAAAAAGGTCATGTTACTAACAAGACAACTAAAACAATTTCCTGTAATAAATATATATATAAATTAGAAGCCTGCACAAAATAACTAAATCTCACAAAATGTAGGCAATATTACACTTATGATTTATTAAGACTTATCAGCTTAATTTTCACTTAAACACTTTATTTTGGTGTCTCAAAATGGCTGGAAGTTAATTTAAAGAAAACATCCTTTGGGAAAATTAGTTCATTTTGCTAAAGCATCTTAATAATTACAGTGACATCAAGGTTAATTGCTTAATCTGTATTGCCATAGTGAAGTCCTGTAGAAATCCCAACACAATCTGTTCTATAATAAATGCCAGCATATCCCTTATACTGACCTGGAAAAAAAAAATTAGGCTGATATTTTAATAACTAGTTACTAGACATCAGACTTGTACACAATATGTGATTTACAAATATGCTTTATGTATGTATTGCAGTAAATTAATATTAATGTAATGCAATGTAACAAATCACTTACACTGGACTCCAATTTGAATATTTTTGTGGGAGGAAATATTCTTATAGACATGGGGTAAATTTATCAAAGTTGAAAATGTTTTTTGATGGCCTATTGCTTGAGAAGTGCTGTTTATTTTGTTACGCTGATTTTGCCCGTTTAAAAATACATGTTTCATCATGTAGAAAATCACTTTTTTTTTTTTACATTGAAAAGTTTTTTCGTTCCTGTAAAAATCAGCAAAAACCTTGATAAATATCCTTTGAGTTAAAACTGATCACAATAAGATCAGTGGACATCAGAAAAAGTTAGATATAAATCCATCAAATATATATATTCTCACACAATAACATTGATAGTCTAATGTCTATTCTTACCATGTAACTACCATGTAAGCCATGTCTCTTGTCCATCTAACCTAATCCCAATTCCCACTCTCCTGACTTCAACCCTTCTATTTTCCTGCTCTCTCCTTAATGCACGCTCCGAAACTAACAAAGTCACTTTAATTCACAATCTGTTTTTCTCCAGCTCTCTTCACCTGTTAGCACTAACAGAAACCTGGCTGTCCTTTCATGCTGCTACTGAGGCTTCCTTAACCCATGGAGGCCTCTCTTTCTCCCACGCTCCATGCTCTGTGGGTCTTGACGGGTGGGTGGAGTCAGACTCCTCCTTGCCTCCAGCTGTCATTTCACATGCATTGCTATCCCTGACTGCTTTGTTTTCTCTTCCTTTGAGGTCCATGCTCTGCAATTTTTTAATTCCCTGCCCATACATGTTGCTGTTTTTGACCTTTTGACCTTCACAACTAGACTAACTCCAGCACCCATAGGGATGGTCACTTTCTAGATCTGATTTTTACAAAAAATGCTTCTCTTTCTATCAATATCAGTCCATTCCCTCCCTCAGATCATCACCTTCTTAACTTCTCCTATTCTACCTCCTCCATTTCCTAAAATGTTTATTCGCAACATGTGTGATATTCATTGGCAGACCTTTTCTACTTCTCTGTCCCCCAACCTTTCTACCTCTGTAGCATGAAAAAGGAATTCCCAGGCACCTCCGGAGTTTATGAGATAAGATTTTATTATTTAACTGCTAAAACAACATAAGGCCATGTTCTTATGCGTTTCGTGCTCCTGCACTTAATCATAGATAAAAACTGGCAATAAAAAAGGAGGCTGAAGTAGGGTGCAATGCCCATCATTAACATCGACAAAAATAAAATAATATAAAATATATAGGATATATCCTTAGTTTTAGTAATAACTGTTACCCTATCACACTCTTCGTAAAAACTAGTATTTACTGTTTGAGATCGTGTTAACAGCCAGTTAATTTTTGCTCTCCTTGATTTTAATATGTGCCCTTTTTTATTGCCAGTGCAATATTTAACTTGTCAGCAGTGTCAATTCCCTTTTGATCTGTTTCTAGTTCATATGTGTGCCTTCTTTCAACAATCTTTTATTTAACAACATTTGTTTGTACTATGTAACTTTATTTGTAACTATTGCATACATTGTATCATTTACCTATCTTTTACCCGGGCCATTCATATGCTTTAGGATTTTGTCTGATTTCTACATTGTACAGGGTATGGGTTAAAGATGGGCATTGCACCCTATTTAAGCCTCCTTTTTAATGCCAGTTTTTAGCTATGATAAGTGCAGGTGCATGAAACGCGTAAGAACATGTTGTTCTAGCAGTTAAATAATAAAAGCTTATTTTATCAACTCTGGATGTGCCTGGGAATTTCTGGTTCCTATAAATTCCTGTAATTTATACCAACGCCCAAGACGCCTTCATTCCTGAGGAGCACACTGGATGTGACTTCCACATATATTGCACTTTTGGATAGAGCCGCTTATACCATTTTCAAGACATTTTCACCTCTGTACCCTCCTTTGATCTTGTTGCGCTAACTATTCCTTATAACTTAATTTTATATACTTCTATTGACTCATTTGCCCCCCTGCAGCCTAAACTGATTCGTTTTAATAACCCTCACCCCTGGCTGAATGCAGAAACCCGTTTTATCAGATCCTGTATGTGCTGTGCAGAACGTATGTGGAGGAATTCCCAATCCCAGGCAGACTTTCTGCATTATAGGTTTTTGCTCTCCAGCCTTAACTCTTCTCTTTCCCTATCCAAACAATCCTATTACAAAACTCTCATAAACCAGAATAAATCAAATCCCCATTGTTTTTTCTCCATTTTCAACACCCTTCTACTTCCCTTGCACTCAGGCATGCAAACCCCTCACACTCCCACAAGATTTTAAAAAAGATTTTTAATTTAGAAATAAAATTAATAATATCCGCAACCAGATTGTTATTCCATCTAAAAACACAGACATTATTCTACCTACATCCCCATCTGAGTTTCTGAATTCTTTTTCTCCTGCTACCCAGTTTGAAGTTTCTCAACTTCAATCTTCCTCCTGTGTCACTATATGCTTGCTTGACCCCATGCATTCTACTTTTATTAAGTGCTATGAGTCTTCCCTTGTGCTTGTCCTAACGCACATGCTCCATCCTTGGCACCCTTGTGTTTTCCCTGTACACTCTTTTCTTGGGTGATATATTCAATTCATTTGGTCTTCAGTATCACTTGTATGCAGATGATACCCAAATTTACCTGTCCGTTCCTGTGCTAACATCTGAAACACAGACTCAAATTTCTAGCTGTCTCCTGGCAATCTCCTCATGGATTGCCAAGTGCCAGCTCAAATTAAATCTCGCTAAATTTAAATTAACTATTTTTCCACCCAAACCTGGACCTGCTCTTACCTTTTCTAATTGATGATGCAATCATCAACCCTGTAACCTCTGTATGTTGTCTTGGGGTGACCTTTGACTGTTCTTTCCTTCTCTAAACATATCTCTATCACTGCCAAAGCCTATCAATTTTTCCTTTGCAACATTTCCAAGATCCGCCCTATGCCCTATAGCTCTTCTGCTAACACCCTCATGCATGCTCTCGCCCTATCCTACTTGGGTTACTGTAATGTTCTTCTTTCTGGCCTTCCAGCTTCCTGCCTCTCCTCACTCCAGTTTATTCTAAATTCTTCTGCCAGAATTGTCTCCCTCTCTCCCCCGAAGGTACAGCCTCTCTCCCAATCTGTCTCTGCTCCTTGGCACCATGTAAGCAAACAAATCATCTACAGTGTTCTCCTTTTGACATTTAAGGCACTTCACTCTGTTGCCCCTCCCTACATTTGCCCGTACATTCCTCGTCGTCAACTGCGCTCCTCCCAAAGCAACCAGCTTTGCATGCCACACACCAAATACTGCCCTTTCTAGTCTTAAACCATTTTCTCTCTCTGCCCCTCACATCTGGAATTCTATACTCCTTTTATCTTCGCCAGGAACTTTCCTTCCACATTTTTAAAACCAAACTAAAATCCTGCCTTTTGGAGCACTAGCACTGATATTTATCACTGATTTTTATGTATATATTTTATGTAATACTTAGCCATTTCTGCTTAATATTTGTATTTAGTTATTTATGGACTTGTGGTTCAACACATTGTCACAGCTCTTATTACCCGTCTATCTGTGTATGTAAGTCTTCCTTACATTTAGACTGTAAGCTCTATGGGGCAGGGACCTACAACCTCTTGTGTCAACCTCAACCTAGCACTTAAAGTGATATATCCTTGTGATCTTATACTGTATTGTTTAATGCAATTTCCCATTTCTGTATTATATTTGTATTGCTGAATTGTACAGCGCTGCATAAATTTGTGTCGCTTTATAAATAAAATTATACATACATACAAGGTGTCTCGCTATATGTAGTGTAGAAGGGTTTACCAGCACAAGAAATGACGTGTCTTGCCCTATGTTTTCCATGCATTGACATATCAGCATGGGTTTTGAAATGCTCTGACTATCTTGGGTTTTTTTTTTGTTGCAAATTTTCCATAAATTTCAGTTTATAATTCCGAGTATTTCTTATGGTTATTTTTCTATTGCATTAAATTAAACCTGGTTTCCTCTCCTGAACTAGTATAAATCATTATTTTGTGTGGAGTATGTGTGAGGTGGTATGCAGATGATTCCAAAGAAATAGCATCAAAATGCAGCGGTAATCTTAATTATCTTTTAATTGTTCATCTTTTTTAGACCCAAGTTTTTTTGGTTTATTTTTGAATAAATAATTTAAGCAATTTGAGTGAAACAAATTAAAAAATGTAAATGTAGATAGTTTTCCCTTTGTATCAAGTGCTATGCAAGGACCATTTTACATTCAATTAAGTTAATGTGGATTACCAGGTCAGTACTTTTGGACAAGCGATGGTGGCTATTAGTACCAGAGATACACATGACTTACCTAAAGAATTGATTCACTAATCTGTTCAAATACAAAACTAGCCATTGGTTTACAATTGCTTTTGTATGAATCAGGTACAAATCAGCCGGTCATTGAATGGTTATTACAATTCTTTATTCAAACTACCTGAACAACAGTTGTGATGTTCTGTTTCCAACAATAGCTATACAATTTCATTTAATGTCTGAGTCTGGAGCGGTTGAAGAGGACATTTACAAATAAATTCCAATTACAGTTAGGAATCTGTACAGCTATCAGAACAAGTATGCATAAATCAATTATACATTACGTAACATGACAGGTTGTTTACAGCTCTGATTGCAGCTTTCTTCATACCATTTTTAAGCCTTAGCATTTATTGAAAAAAACATATTCAGACCAAAGGTTGCTTATATCAAATCCAATCTTTTGTATCTATGTAGCCATATATGCTGGAGAGACAACAGAAGGTGTCAGAAATTATGTTTGTGCGAGTGAATCTACTAAGTACATCATAATGTATAGCTTATTGTAGGGATTAACTCCATGTGGCTAAGGGGTCTGTTGAAGTTAATTCTCATCACTTCAGGTCACTATGCTCTGATATCTAAGGATTCTCTACTCCTTATTCACTAAACAAAGGTTTCCCATGGTGAAGATGCAACTGAGGAGCCTTCTCTTGCCTAGTGCAGAGTAGTCAATCGGACAAGTAGGATCTGTCAATTTGCTCTTGAATTTGCCACATTGCAGAGTTTCCTGAATACTTGAATATGGGGAAGTGGTGAATTATTATTAGTATTATTATGTCAGGTTTATTATCACAGTAACTGAATAGGTACAGTTCCAAACCTGTTACAAAGCTAAGCTTAATTTAGCTAAAAAGTTTCACAGTCAACAAACAGGGTTACCTTTAATATTGCAGCATTTGACACAGACGGTGTATGTCTATGTTTTTATATAAATGGTGATTGGTATATTGATTATTAAGCCTATGAGTAAAGTCCAGTAGGACAAAAATCCTTAGGTTCATGGAGGTTTTTCAGATACGTATTTAGTTATATGGTTTTATTAATTGGAAATAAAGTTACTGCAGTTTCATTCAATTTTAAGATGGTGCAGCTTTTTTGTTTGTGATTGCTCTGCGAGTGTTTTGACTAACTCAAATCCTATGGCTTCTCCTCTGTTCTATTTCTGGGTACTTTCCAGTTACCAGTTCCTCTAGAATACTGTACATCTTTTGTTCCATTAAAATATGTCCCAATATGTTTATCCAATAAATGAGTCACCATGGAGCAGAATGACTACATAGCTTCAATTCAAATAAGTAATTCATTAACCACTAGTAACCACCAGGGACCAGGGAGTGCCTACCTAGAAATGCGTGATGTCTCCATGCAAAATCTAAGAAGCCATAATTGTTATTTCTAGGATAAAGATAATTGGGGATATTAATCAAAGTCAAATTGAAATTAGACTGGTGTATCAATATACCTCTAAATAGGGGAAAAATATCAATATCACCAATATTGATATTTATTAAACCCCTTTCAACCTTTTTTTGACTTAGAGGGAAATTCAGCAAGGTGCGAAATCACCTTGCGATGCTTCGATTCTCCTTGCGAGACTGGAATACCTTTAAAGGGTTCGCTGATGTGCGCATGTAGGAGGCAAACCAGCGCGTAATAGTCTCGGAGAGGTGAATCGAAGCATCGCAAGGTGAGTTTACACCTTGCTGAATTACCCCCTAAAAAGTGTTTGCCTAGTTAAGAGTGGTGAAAACCCATTATTCCATATGGAGATGCTTCTGAAAATTTTGGAAACGATTGGGGATATTGATCAACAAGGAAAATGAGCTCCATTAAAAGCAATGTTGATTGTAGTGGTCAATCAATAATGCATCAATATTTGTAGATATCGATCTTTTTCAGTATTTTCAATATTGGTAAATCTTATTCAACACTACATAAATCATTAAAAATTAAAAAATCCCAGCAAAACTAATGTACAGAGGGGTCTCTTGAAGCTAGAGAGTTAGTGGGGAATTCACCATAGTGCGAAGTGAGGTCCGGAACCTTCGGCTCACTTCGCACATACTGTTATGCGCTTGCTGATGTCCTGCACGTGGACATCAGCGAACGCTTTAAAGGGATTCCAGTCTCGGCAAAGCGACTCTTTTGGTCTTGCTGAGACTGGAATCCCTTTAACCCATTCAAAGCCACCCTCTGTAGATACTACGGTGTTGCCTCTCCGTCCATTGGCTGCTAACGCCGTAGTATCTACTCACTGCCATTTAGGGGGCTGTAGCGCTTTACCAGCCGGCACAATGGCCAGTGAAACGCTAGATTGTGTTGGGAGGGGGTTTGTCATGTGCCCCAAAGCACATGACATTGACTCATGTGACCCGATT
>WMED01009587.1:0-16221 GCA_019650415.1 Pipa parva | reverse complement strand
ACTGTTTCCACCAGCGCATCCACACACGACTCTAAAAGAACGGAGTTTCCCTTTCACATTTTAGTGAATAACCCCCTCAATCTCTTCCTTATTTACACATGGAATGTTTGGTTAAGGGTGGTTATTAGAGACATTAGTCTTACTACATCCTCCATAGCAGAAACACAGCACTCTGTTATGGCTTACATTCTAGATATAGAGTTGAATTAGGAACTATAGACTACAACAACTCTTTGGTTGTTATTCTCTAAAGTCCGAATTATGAATTTGCCAGCTAAAGACAGTTGCAATAGACTGCTATTGTCGCAGTCGCGTCTTTATAAAGAGAATATTGTCTCAATCTTGACTTTACTATGGAAATATTGTAGCAGCTGCAACTTTAAAAAATTGACGCAGTTGCGACTTTACAGTGGGCGAATTGTTGCAGTCGCTGATTTGCTATGGGAATTTGCTTTTTGAGAATCCAACAGTTGAATTCAGACTTTAGAATAACCCCTTTATCTAGAAGGTTGAAACGTCACTCATGACATCAGGCCAGGGGGGTCGCTGTCTCAACTAGGTTGAGAACCGCTGGTCTAGCCCTTTGTCCCAGCAGGTTCTACATGCTTGCATCTGATTGGACTTTGTATTGTGTCTGTTTATTCACTGGCAGGTGTACTGAGCATTCTAATTAGCTGGTACTAAACTGTGAAATGGAAGTTTTATATTAATGCGTTATTAAATATGTTTTCTATAACATATGCAATATTTATAAACTATTTTTTGTTACAAACATGGATATTACAAGCATAAACCTGTATTGTCTGCATGTTTATTAAAAGGGTTTAGTGTTCATTTAATGAGAGTGAAATTTTGCATAGCATAGGTTTTGTCTTCAAAAGGATTGCTGCAGCACTGACACAAAGATCAACCGACGTAGTCTAGTAGAAGTTGTAATAATATCCTTAGGGATTTGGCCCTCCAGAGTTAAGTCTTTATGTGGTTGAATCAATTTAGTCAGCAGTTCAAATTCTACAGCATGTTCATTGTTGGATAAAGTTGTTGGAGAGATTCTGTGGCTGAACTGTGTTTAATAATAGCTATTAAATACTGAGGGATAGAGGTCCATTGTTACATAGAACAAATGTGATGACTAAATTGATACATATACAGATGAAAGGAACATATTGATAGCACTTTCATAAAAAAACACCATGCCACCAAGCACTGCAGTCATTTTGTAGATACAGACATGGATTAGAGACTACATAGAGAAAGTGTTTCTGAATGATATCTCTTATAGATAAAAAGCCATATGTGTAGGAACGACACAGTATACTCTTGAGGTCATGACCAACCAGTTTTAGCTCTCTCTGCAGACCATTATTATGTGGTTGCTAAGTAAAAAAAAGGAGCTTTTGCATTCTATATCTGAAGCGTTCTATTAAGTGAATAGTTCCCAAAAGATTTAGATTGTTTGGAATACCAAAGAGATTCTATTCAGTACACATTTAGGATACGTTTATGTAGGTTAAAGGTTGGCTGAAAACACTGATGTGAAACAGTAGAGAAAAGAAGAGAGAAGAATACTCGGAGGTAAAATATAAAAAAAAACTTCCCACAATGATCAGATGTTTTTAGCTGTGAAATAGCTTTGCACTGGCATATGCACTTTAACACCTCATGCTGTCATGACAAAAGAGGTTCAACAATGTAACACTAGTTGGCTTGATTGTTCCTTGCATTTAGATTTTCTTTTATATTGTTGCCATTAAGTACCTGAAGCTGGCAGGAATTAACAAGAAGTATGGAAGGATGTTTACAAGGCTGGCTTAGGAAAATGTAGGGCAAATGTAACATTTTGGTGCCTGATTACCTAATGCAGCAATAAGTGCTTTTTTTGGCCCAGCCTAGACAAAATGTCACACTATCATTTTTGATTGTTGCATTTTTGCTCCTGTCATTATTAAATTTCTCTGGAATCGCCAATGTGCAGCAACACTAAAGTGGCTCACATGCATGTTCTTTCAATTATTTCTAGTCTCTCTGGATGCATGCTTTAAAACTAAAGCAATTTTAATGAAGGTGAAGATTTTACCTGGTCTGCAGCTGCAGTTGTTTCTTTATCCTTATCTTTAAAATAAACTGAGATGAGCTTTCAATTAATTGAAAACACTGGTGGAGGATTCATCATATAGAATAGCAGTAATATCATTACATTCCTGCAGCACTTGGTATGCACATGTATTAATCATCTGGTCAGCCTGTTTTAACATTGTTAGGAAACCTAAGCTACAGGTAGACACAATTGTGTCTTCTGCTGGGCAAAACTACGTGGTTTGTTTTATAAGCTGTCCAACTTTTAAAATTCAGCTGTTCATCGCATGGTCACGTAATAAAGAACTAAACCATCACGACAATCCATTTTCTTCTGAAAGTTTACTTTCTGGCATGCTGATCCATCCCAAGAAAACTTTGGAAATTGCAAATTTTATAGAAATCTAACCTGCATTATGATTCTTAAGCAACTGTCTTCACTGCTGCCATTTTCTTAGAAACTGGGTCATGCCCATGAGGATATAGTACTTAGCTACATAGCATACTGCTTTATTATTGCTTCATTGGGGAGGAGATTTGGTTGAGCATGCTCAGAAGCAGGTACTGCCCAGAGCAAAGGAAGCTACCTAGCTCCAGATATCAACTGCTGCATGTCATAGAAGACAAAGCACTACATGGAATACATTTTCTGATTTTAGTACCTCTCCAAAGTTCGACTCTGCTCACTCAGGGACTGGGGCAAAATAAGCTGACTAGAAAGTCAAGGTACTACTGTTAAATAAATCCAGCATATGGTTTCATCACAAGATAAAATATGTTGACTAGATCATGAATTCAATATAATCCATGTGGTACAATGCTTAAGTAGTTAAAGGGATAATATGATTATCCTATCTTCATTCCACAAAAATAGCTGTTAAGATCATCCCTTTAACCGGTCATACTTGTAAATATTATATTACAGAAATGTATACATACATGCCAACATTACCTCTGAAAGAGGAAAACTTGTAAAATTTGACAACTGGAGGATTTCACACATTTTATAACAGCTTTTCAGACAGTCATTTTATAGTATACATGTACAGTAGGTAGGGTTGCACATGCTGCAGTGCTGAACTGAAATCAATTGAGATGCATGTTACATGTCCAACTAATTTAAGCAGGCATGCAGCTTGCATCCACACTAATTTTTGACAGCATGTACATTTTGTATGTGTTTGATTTTAAAGAGATGAAGTTGCAACACAAGTCCAGCCTCCCGTAAAAAAACAAAAAACACAAAAATGGATGTCATTAGGATCTTTGAACAAACTAACAGGTAGGATTGTTTGAGACTATCTGTGTAAGAGGCCATTGCACATTACTGTGTAACATGTAATATACTTCCTGTTAAATGTATGGTAGTAACCCAACGTGATGAGAATTCACTTTGAAATTCTCTCTTTGATGAATAAGCCCCAAAATGAGGAATAGATGAGTAAGTGGTGAGAAGTTAAAAGACACACCATCAGGTAAGGGTAAGAACAATATTATGTACTTCTCGCTTCTGTAGATAAACAAGTAGTCATAATAACTAACATAATCCCACTTTTCTCTGTTACTGTCTCCCATGTTACCTGCTAGTTGTTATTCAGTAAAACTGTAAGTGTATTGCATTCTTATAGAATAGAGAATTTATCTCTAATCCCACTTCCAATATTTAACTCTTCTGCCTCTTTTTACTGAGTTGAGCTTAAATATGTGTTTTTTTTATTTAAAAAGGTACTGTATTGCATAAGCTGCAGTAAAAATGTCTTTTGATTTAAATGAAAAGTCTGTTTATTCCTTTATACTTTTGCCTCAGTCTGAATTTTGCAAGTTCTGACACCCCTGTGTCTTTTGAATGTGTGCGCATATTGCCTGTGGTAATAACACAGATGAGCACCAAAGCTTTGAGTTGATAATGCATTGAAGAACAAGGTGGCAGAGATATCTGACTATGTCAAAAGGCATATCCATGGTCAAGGATTAAAGAATTCCTCTTTTTGCTGCCTACTTCAGTTTTCCTCCTAAAAACTGTACATCATTAAATTGCTCTATTCATAACATAATCTTTGACTCAAGACATAGGTAAAAAAAGTTTTTTCATATGTAACTTTTTGCAAAGAATATTCAGATCACTATATAATTATCTCGCATTAATGCGATATCATTGCAGTATCACATCAATATCGGTACTAATCATTATCAGTAACGTAATACTATTCTTGTTAATAGTGCCCTTAAAGTGGACCTGTCAGGTCAACTTAGAAGCATGTTCATGAGAAACAGAGTAGTCTTAGATGAATGCTAAAAACATTGAATACTACACAAATGTAAGCAGTCTCCCTGCTTCTTTCGACTTCAAGCTTGAGTGAAAGCGGGCAGGGTTACAGGGAAGCTCAGATCACAATATAGCAGGGATCTTGGGGGTAGCAGTTTAGTAACTGATTTATGTACGTGCTTGGATTATTTTACAGCAAATAATGGACTCAATTAAACAAATGAAATGGAAAGAAAAAAACATCTCATGATTTAAGATATTGGTGTCCTCCTGTCTAAAAGATTTGTATTTCTGTTGTTCACTGAAATATCTCACAATTAAATTCTAATACATTATAGTATGTAGTAAACTAAGCAGTGATGTAATTTATTTTATTATTTTTATTGTAATTTTTTTTTGTTTCCCTAATTTGCCTTGCCCTTCAGCATCTTTCTGCCCCCTTCCTAACAGCTAGAAACATAGCTGAATCCATGTCTAAAGTTGTATTGTCTTATCTCACTTGCGGAGAATCTGGAGGATACATGTGATGTTCTGTGAATTCAGTGCCTCTTTAACAGTTTGCTGTTCTCTTCTTATGAAATATCTTTTTCGATATAGTCTATGAATGCGGTTGTTCCTGATCCTCTCAGGATCAGGATCAGGAACAACCGCATTCATAGACTATATCGAAAAAGAGATTTCATAAGAAGAGAACAGCAAACTGTTAAAGAGGCACTGAATTCCTGATCCTCTCACTGGTACAGATGCATAGTTCTTCTACATATTTTAAGTTCTACAGTCTGTAGTTGCAGAAGGATTTTTTATCCTTAAACCATGAGGAATAATGCTACTTTTCTTGCATCTTGATAAGAAAAAGATGTCACTATTGATCTGTGTTTTCTTTGTAATCAGGTCTGTAAAATGCTTCTTTGTGTGGCTTTATGCAATATTGTTTATCATAGTATGCTCTGGAGGATACAGGAACTGCAGAACTACACAAGTGACTGGTTCACTTGGAGCATAACGTACCTTTAAACATGAAGCAGAAAGGCCAAACACTTGGAGCAGCCAGTTAGGAACCATACTGAAACAGACCAGAAGATCAGGAAGATAATCCTTGAAGATATTCCGGAACACTGAGCTGCAGCGCTGACGCTTGAAGAGCTGTAACAAATGCTGCTGAAGAAGTTGTAACAAAGCCAAGGCACCGAAAACATGCAGAAAATGTTAGATCAGAACTACAGTAGCTTTCACCAGCAAGGAATGACATAGACAATCGAGCACTGCTGAAAGCTCTCCCTTTTGAATTTGGCACCGATGACATCATGCATGATGTCACCGGCTCCAGATTGGTTCCCCAACCCTGCAGTGCTGGGTATAGTGCTTACTAACAATCAGAAGCCGGCAGACATGAGCAACACTGCTCTTTGTGAGCGCTGATAGTGACACTGAACTTGCAAGAGATTCACTTAGAAGATCATTCTTTTTATTTTTTTATTAGTAGGGAATATTTCCACTTCATTTTTAAGTAAATGTTAAGTTAAACTTAATGAAAAATATAATTTTGTTAAGAGTGCCTTTTTTACCTGTGTATTTATATATACTAAATTTACATGAGGACATCCAAACTGTTTCTCTGAAAAGTACATAGAGAGTCGTTGTTATAGGGAAGGGAAATTATTAGGATTCTTCTCTGTTTTCCTTAGAGCTAAAGCATCATTTTAACATTGAACTGTGACCAAAGTTTTAACTTTGAAAAAAGTAATTGGGTCTGGTTGCAAGATAAGTAGGTTGTTTTATTCAAAGTGTATGGATATCATTTAAAGAAAAGTATGAAAAAGGCCCCAGGATTAGGATCATTTCAAAGCAAAATAATAGCCAGGATTTCAGAAGATAATTGAAGCTGTCACTGCAGGGTTCACAAGTTAATTCCCCAGCTACCAAATGGGGAGTTTGTCTGAGTTAGATAATAAGTAGAAATATTGTAGATAGTAAAAAATAATGTAAAGAATCAAATATGAGTTTACAGTGGCATTTTTCCATAGCACTTTCTTTGTAACTAGAAAACTATATATAATTTGATATTTTTAATTTAAAAAATGATGTAAGGAAAGGCTTTAATACCTATTTTAATACGCAGTATAAGCACTGTTGTGCATGAAACTTCCTGTAAATTATAAACTTGTAAAGGACTAGTTCTGACATCAGAACCAGCTGATTTCATCCTAAACCAGAATTTTTAAAACTGTTGATGTATCATCGTCTTCAAGTCACTTCTCCTATCTGCCTATCTGCGTCTACATCCCTCTAACAGTGACTTAATACTTAACAAGAAATCATGAACTTTGTAGTTGTACATATTCTGAAACATTATTACAGGGCTGAAAAGGATTTTTTTGTACAGTGTCAATAGAATGTGTTAACTAATTCTTCTGCCATTAATGCCCACTTGTTAGTGACAAAATCTTGTCTTTATGAACTAGCTACATTATAATACTACAACCTTAAAGTAAACTATTGCCCTGGTATAATTGCACAAAAACAACTGAATTCATAGAAGAAACTAAAAAGAAATAGTGCTTTTCCTGCTAAATTGGGTTTCAAGGCATATACAAACGATCAAAGAAGGCTAAGAGCTGGAGCTCAAATACTGTACATATTGATCAAAAATAAATTACTAGAATCTCCTTAATTATCTCTTTTAGAAAGTGATTTTTAGGCCACACCCCCAAACTTTAATGTAAGGCTGGTTCCAAACAAAAGACACTGAATGGATGAGTTAGTCTGTTTGCATGCATGCAAGTAAATAAATGTAGCAAATATACAGTATGAGTGGATCATATGCTGGTCTTTCTTTTGGCTGTTCTTCTAGTACAGAGCTGTGACCCTCTTCACTTCCTGCTTCCTCTTCAGGTCACCTGACCTGATACTGCTTCTGCACTTGCTCAACTCAGTGATGTTGAAAAGGAAGCAGGAAGTGAATAGAATTGCAGAGCTGCAGTGGAAGATCAACTTTTAAGGGAGCAAGAGATAGCACTGGATAAAAGGAAATGATATGTAATTATTCCCACTCCCTTAACAATCACCCCAGACAATAAAAGCCTTTAAGTCCCCTTTAAGAGCATCATGCAGAGCAGTGGTAAGAATCGTTATTTAGAACAAGATTTAAATGCAGCGCACCTAACAAAAGCTACCAAAAGGCCCAGGTAAGAGAATGTCATAATATAGTAACAATTTACTGTTTCTATGATTTAAATACTTATGGACTCTTTTGTACTCCGTGTGTATGGTAATGGAAGACATGTTACTGAACTGCAAATAAGAAAATCAAAAGCATTCAGCACAGAGTTTAAGCATGTCCAACTTACCACCAAGGTGTAAGACTGGCAAGCATATCTCATTGGACTAGTATGTATCAAAAATGACATTTGTAAAGTAAATTCACAAAACTCCAACAGACTGGGCTAATATTGGAAATCAACCGTTTAGCCTAGTATGGTATATGCACTAGTTTTGAAATGATGATGATGATTATCCGTTCAGTCACAGTCGACTCTTGGTCACTTTATGGATCATCGTTCTCCATGCCTTTCTGTCTTTCACCATTTCCTTCAATTGTGCAATTGGCATATGTTTTGAAAACAGTGCCATTATTGGACACTTGGACATAGGTGCACTGGAGCTTTGAGCCTGTGACCCATAAAAACCAACTGGGCACTTTATTAAATTGCTTCAATTGCAGTAGAGCCCTTGATCTTAAATACAGTACAGAAATTGCCTTGACATTTACAGGTAGATCTAAGTGTATCTATAAATATCATACTGGCCCTAAGACCTTTTAATATTGTCTTTTTACTAACACCAAAGACAAGTGTTGCCATAATCACTCATTCAAAATGTCAGGCTAGAAACTAAAACATGTCATTACAAATTATGCCTGAAAGTGAAGTGTGGCACTACTTGTAACTTTACTTTCATTTGGGAAAATTGGATATATCTGAAACTTGTTCAACACTGTTTGGACATTTCAATTTCAAGAGAATGGAAAGTCTTTTAGAGCAAAGGAGAAAAGCACTAGTTTTAAATTAGACATACGATTAGTTTATAAATCAAACTGATAAAATGGTGTTTAAAAGAATTGTCCAGAATTCTGACTGTGTGTGGGTGAATATCAACCAAAAGCTTGTAACTACGATTGTTTAATCATATAATAATATAGTCACTCAAGCTGGAGAAATCTGGTCGCTCCCCTTCATAAAAGTGAAAACCACTCAAGCCAATTCAACTTTTGAGGGTTTTTTTTTAAATGTACATAGTATATTTATATTAAAGGTTGTACATTGTTTTGTAGAAAGTTAGAATAACATCAGTTCTCTCCAGCTTTTCAAGTGTATATGGTATGATGCTCTTTGGTTGGACATATCCTGTGAAGATTGGCTCTGAATTGATTGAAATCATTATAAAATACCAATAAGTTTCTTTCAGTAGCCACTTCTGTTCATCTCATGTTGCTAATCTGATCTGTCCTGTTACCATAATAATGCCTTAAGGGTGACAACATTGAGTCTGTGCTGAGAAATGTGCTTCTACAGGATATTCATCCTATTTTTTAGTTGAATTTTAAACCTACTCAGAATGACATATTATGCTGATGTTTCCTGAACATTTTAAAGGCTTTCTTTCTTTTTTTTAAAAAATCATATGATAACTTGTCACATGTAGGCAGCACGTTAGCTCTTAAGTTTCAATAATCAGAGGATGAAAAATGTTTCTGATAGGGAACAGCGTACAAAATTTTGCATTTTATATGTCTTTACTGCTAATTCTTACCTAAGGTTTTTTATCTACAGCTGCAAGATATTTTTGTCTTAATAAAGGGGGCTTTATTTCTTTTACTTACTCTCAAGCATCTGCTGAAACACATCATATTATTGTTCTTAAATATATTTAAGTCATTTGTTGTACATAGCTAGTGTGACTAGTGGCTAATACATGTGGAATTTCATCTTTGGGAAAGAAATGAACACCACAGTGGACATCCAGTAGGGTTTCTGTGCAGTTCCTAAAAAAAAAAAATTGGGATTAATCAAGAGATAAGGTTAGAATCTCTGTATTTCAAGTGTTGTCGTCATTTGCACCAGGGTGAAGTTGCAGTCCCCAACAAGTGGTCCCAATGTCTTAAAGATGGAGATCCTAACACTCTGTAGGGCTGCAGTGTGGAAATATAGAATACCTCTAGATCAGACCTGGGAAAACTACGGCCTGTGGGTCGCATCTGGCCCTCCAGACTTCCAAGACTGGCCCACAGCCAGATGTAAAAATGGGGGGGCATGGCCAACTGCCCAGCCCTCTGAAGCCATCTGGACCATTCACATGGCCCAATGGCAAAAATAAGTGCCTGCCCCTGCTCAAGGTATGTAGCAACCAAGGGACCATTAAGGGGGGAATTCACAATCATGCGAAGTGAGCTCCGAAGCCTTCAGCTCACTTCGCACAGACTGATATGCGCTCACTGATGTCCTGCACCCAGACATCAGCGAGTGCTTTAAAGGGATTCCAGTCTCAGCGAGGCAACTCTTTTGGTCTCACCAAAACTGGAATCCCTTTAAAGCGCTTGCTGATGTCCACGTGCAGGACATCAGTGAGCGCATATCAGTCTGTGCGAAGTGAGCCGAAGGATTCGGATCTCACTTCGCACAATCGTGAATTCCCCCCTTATGAATGTAGAGATTTAGAAAAGAAAAGTAAAAACAAAATAAAAATTTTAGAAATCTGCTTCATTTTATGTAACATTAAATGACATTTAAAATGTGAACATCTCTAAAGTGCTATTGCAAATGTTATGTACAAAAACAAAAACTGGTCTCTGGATAATTTTAAGCAGAAATGGTACAGTCATACAGTGCATTTCCCTGTTGGTTTCTGTAGCAATGAATTAAATATATTGTATTTTGGTCTGTTTGCAGGCCCAATGCAAGAAACCGTATATGACTTTTGGAGGATGGTATGGCATGAAAACACAGCCAGTATAGTCATGGTGACAAATCTTGTGGAAGTGGGCAGAGTAAGTAATATTTTCATTTGAAAGGTTATTCTGTTTTGTATAAATAACATCAAATATTACATTTGTATTATAAAGTATAATATTTACATTTCAGTATTGTTGTTGGGGAAATGTGCTTCACAGGTGCTGCTTTCTTCAAGTAAACAGTCATTTTAGCATACTTCTCAAAGAGTCAGAGCCAAGCAAGATTAGTGATCCTCAGTTTGTAAGACTATTGACTTAATCCCCTGAAGGCTGTAGATAAAATGTATTCATTTTGCAACAATTTTTCCTTCTCCTACACTAGTCCTCAGTAGACTTGTGCATTCTTACTCCATTGTCACCGAGGTTCATAATACAGTCTATAAACACAAGTATATAAATACAGTTAACTCAGGCTCTTAATAAGAATACAAAACTATTATATTTTAATAATACTGTTGTACTTTGCTATTGTAATCTACTGTATATTAAAGACAATTCAGGTACATTGAAATACATATGCTTCTATGAGTGGGTGCCCAGAAAGAAGCATTAAAAGGGAAGACAAAGATCCATATCAGTACAATAATCCTTGATGTCCTTTTCTGAGTTCCTAGAGCTTTTTTCTGTTGTGGTTTGGATAGGGATCTAATAACTCAGAAGATAAGCCATAATGTGATTGGATTTAAGGTGGAAGTTGCTCTTATTTACCAATGCGTCGTAACAAGTGGCGTCACAGGAACATTAAGTAATGGTGAAAAATGGCTAGACATCCAGGAACAGCTCTTTGCAGAGTGTTGGTACAGCAGGAACCTTCTTGGGATTCAGACAACTATTTTGGAGTTAATAAGGCATTTGTCTCAAGTATAAAACCATAAACTGGCTGTGGTTTGTGAACTCCACTATTAGGACTCATTGCTACCGTAGCTTGGAAACCAAAAGCCAATACATCTTAATGGGGTGGTTCACAAAACTGGCTTGGCTCAATAATTAAGCTTTAGGTCACCTGACTTGGTAAATAAAAAGAAAAAATAGCTCTCTTGTGGTATGAAAGTAAGTGCTTGGGCCTGAGTATCTAGGATATCGGTTATACCTGTATAGTCAATAGAGAAAACATAAAATGAATTCATGGTACCTTGGTAGTTAAGACTGAAGAAGAGGGAATTTCCCTCATACAACCAGACACAATCTGTATTGTTATATTTTTTTGACACAAACTTTTCCCCGTTTAGCAGTACAGGCATTTTTTCTTGACACTGATCTTCTACTACATATTTTACAAGGTTACAAGCCTTTTAGCCTACCCAGACACTTCTCATAGGTTAATTACACAGCCAAGGCAGTTTGTCTTTATACAGTTAGCTAATCTGCTGCTATTAACCTTTGTTTTTGCTTCTCATACCCAAGCAAGCAATTGTCAGACCTCAGAGCATGAGCCTTGCTTAATTAATATAGGGACATTGTGTAGTGCAACAGTGCGGGATATGTGTGTGGTGCACTTATTTAATTAATAAAGCAACAGGGCATCATTGTTATTCCAGCAATAACATCACCATGTACAAATGTTATGTACAACCTTGGAACATCAGTTCCATCAGGCCAGGATCCTTGAGAATATAGCAAGATCAGGAACCACTATATGCATTAAAGTGGACCTGTCAGGTCCACTTAATAGACTCTTTTTAGGAAGCGGGGAGTTGTCTTAACTGAATGCTAAAAGCATTCAGCTATGTCTGTAGTAAAAAAAAAAAAAAAAGCAAACTCCCTGCTTCTTTTTTAATCCGATGCCCAACTTTTAGCAAAAGTTGGGTTGGGTGGAGCTTAATGATGGTTGACATTATAGCCCCTCCAATCAGATCAATGCTAGATCGTCATTTAAGAGATCTAATTGGAGAAACTTTAATGTCAGTCAGCCATTTAGCCCAGCCCAATCAGACTTGAGATTAAAGTCAGGCATTGGAGCAGAAGCTGACAGGTCCACTTTACTTCCTCTGCCAGGAATTTGTCAAGGTTCACCTTCTTCTTTTAAGTCCCTACCCTACTTCCCCATAGCTGGTTTCCCTAACCTAGGTTCCTTCCATCAGCTCCAGGGTGGGTTGATATACTACCCAAACAACTACCCTATCCTCTTTCATCTCTGAGATTAACTGTAATAGGATCTACCCTACCATAGATCCCTATAGAAGATCCAACTGATACACATGTGGGGTCTTGAAGGACTTACAAAACTCACTCTCTACATAGCATTATATGACCTAACAAGGCCCTAAGACAGTGACATCACAATAAAGTAGACTAACATATTGCCTGAACATAATTAAATTCACAGTTGAAATTCTATATTAAACAGATACACTAATGGGAGCTCATGCAACATGCAAATAGTTAGATATAGAAAAATAGATAACTGACCACCTGGCTACATCTGTTTCTTGGATCCCTCAAAACAGCTCTGGCTCATTTATCAACCATCATGGAGGCTTTACGGTGCCTATCCTATCTGTCTTTACTATATTCTACATTTGCATACCCAACTTCAGGAGTCATAATTTTTAATATTAAGGACATATCACTTTGCTGCTTAAAGGGACAATTGACCCCCTTTATGATCAAGATTCATGATATATGTATAGTGAAGTTAACTTTGATAATTGTAAGATCGTAGATACAATGAAAAATGATTTATGTTAATAATTAAAGTTATACAGTCACATTTAAATATATGTCAGAAAAATTCCATTTTAATTAATTCAGTCCAAACCCTTTGACCTAAAAGTATCCGTTTTCTGGCTTGTGCCTTTACTTTGCATTGTGTATGCATCCAGGTGCACTGTAAATTCTAATCAGCATTAACCATAAAATGGAATTGCTACAGTATTTCATTGTAAAGATAATTCAAATACAAGCAAACTATTTCAGCTGCATTCACAGAGTCACGGATAATGCTGCATAAACATGTATTTCTGGCATATTCATTTTGATGGTTCCGTATCCCTTTAACATCAGGTAGGGCATATGCCACCATGACTAACCTTACCTATATTGCCAGACTTAACTAGACATGCTGTTTTTTGCATCCCCTGTACAATGCTGACACCTAGTGGTAATCTCAAACTAGCAGGCAGGAAGTACTCAAGATATTATTTGTCTTTTATCATTATAGATATCATTAATCCTAAAAACTGCATTCTTAAATCTATATTCAAACATTAATATTAATATGTGGCTGTTGGCATTTACTAAATATTACACATCATCTTCCTTTAAGCAAACCATTTATTTGGAAAAGAGCATCCCTTATAATAATCAAAAAGATGTCAATTAAAAATACGTGTCTGTACTTATAAAGTAAGACAAGAAGCCCAATGGGGTGGTTATTGGTGATTAATTTATTTTTGTCACGCGGTAATTGTGACTGGATAAAAAAGGCATAAAAATAGGGCCATTATCAATACAATTATAAGTAAAGCCAATGGGTGCACATCCTGTATTATAATCATATGACTAGAACCATGGAAATGCCTTGGGTAACATCATAGGAAGTGACAATAAGAGACAGTTAAAAAACAAGGTGTTTATATGAGAATATGTATAACCTTGGGACAGAGAATAAGAATGCACTGAAATGACTGACTGAAGGGAGAGTTAAGAAAAAGGTTTAAAAAGGAGCTGAGCACATATTTCTGTACTGTGTATGGTTCACTGGCCAAGGGATGTCTGCTTTAGCCAGTAACATTCACTTTTTTCAAGAATTTTAGAGAAAAGAGAGGGCAGAAGTAGAGGTTCCTAGGATAATTACTTGTGATTCTTTAGCTGCTGCTATACCACGACTCCCATTTTCCCAATGACAGCTGTAGGTTGCCTTTCGGGATCTTGGGACTTATAGTTCAGTGACAGCTGGAGAGCCACAAGTTCAGTTTCACTGCTCTAAGGCAATGACAACTGGGAACTTGTCCTTTTCTGGGATTTGTTGTATTTCTAACCAGGAATTAAAATTCAGAAGCAGCTAGAGAGCTATGGTTTTAAAGCAGCTTTAACTATCCATTTCTTTTGTATTACATATTTATAGGATTCCCCTAGAACAAACCTGTTCCAAAAAACTCAGTCAGTGCATTTTTCTCTGGCAGCACATAGCTGGCTCTACCTTTCAATGTCTGAAGCAATTGCAAAAGTGACAAATCATGCAAATTTGACTGCCCCTGCCTGTGCCAACAAGGGAGCGTTGTCATTTTTCAGTTATTTGAAGGGAAGATCGCACCTGCTGAATGTGACTAAAATCAACCTTACAAACCTTCAGTCCTATTTCCAGTGCTTAGTAACCCACTTATATGCTTTTATTAGCTTGTTTACCAACTTATGTATTTGTGCTTATCTAAATGTCTTTTGTAATGTTCTGCAAATCCATCTGTCAGAAAACATTCAACGCAATCTGCACAGCTCCTGGAGGAGACTTTTCTACTGGTAATTTAGGCTAATGATTTCTAAATATGATATGTCAGTTTAGAAAAGACCTCATTATGCTGCAACTGTTTATTAAAAACTTAAATGAAGCCTTGAAGGCATTAATGGACACATAAGTTGCCCTGCATAGGCATGATAAGGTATGATACAATTATTGCCCTCCTGAAAATGCAGTAAACTCCAAGGAATTTAAAGATTTGTGAAAGGGCCTCTCTGATCAAGCCTTATCATTTCTTTAAATTATTCTTTTTTTTATTTATTTATTTCAGGGATCCATTACAGATTTTTTTTTTGTTTCTGTTGTTCACTTCATTAAGACCATCTAGGCAGAGCAGGTCACTTATTTCGCTTTGTATAATACATTTTGACTGTTGCCTTTTGGGTCTGATTATTATAGCATGATATTGCACTCATTGGGCGAAATTTATTAAAGGCGGAATTTTTCCGCCCAATCGCAAATTTTACCGCACGTGCGGAATTCGGATCGATTTCCGATCGCACGATTGGAATTCGGATCGATTTCCGATCGGAATTTCGATCGATCTACGATCGCATGAAATTTCGCACGTGCGAACAGAATTTAACTTCGGACGATTGCTTTGCCCTTAGTAAATTTCGCCCATTAACTGTTAAAAGATCCCCAGTTCCCACCCCTCTTTGCTTTTGATACAGAGTTTAAGTTTGCCCTACTGGTGCAAGTGCACTGCCATGGTTTCTAGAACATAAACAGACTTTTCTGAAGCCAGCCATTAATTTAATTTGATAAAATGATTATTTGCTGCACAGTATACACAATATTTATGTTTAAATCCAGTCTATATAGATATTATAGAATTCTGCTGGTGATACTGTAACACATTTACTTTCCTCTACAAGTAATCCATACTGCCTTTCAGGGCTTCATAAATGTTAGGGGACTTCAGGGGGTATAGTTTCCATTAGCACCAACAGCTGCTCTGCATTTAAATATATCCCACTATAATTTCTCAATGCTTATTATCAGGCCACCCTTCTGGCAAGGATATTACCCTCTCATCATACACAGTAATGTCATTTATTGCTTATGTCAGCAGCATTGGACAGATTTGGAAAAGAACAAAAAAAGTTTTTCCCTGCCTAATGAGAATACATGTTCGTCATGCTGATAATGCCCATGAGGACATGGTGGTAGGTTCTAGAGTTGCCTAACACACTCTCCAAACAACTGTTGAATAAATCTGTAGACCTTCCATTGAAATGAAAATGAAATAGTCTCCAAAAATTATTTACAGAAAAACAGTGATACTTTAAGCCAAAATAGGAAAATTATAGAACTACAGCTTCCATTGTGCCAATATCTAGATCATATGTGCAGTACATTTAGGGGGTAATTCAGCAAAGTCCGAATTGTCGCGTTACGGTGTGAATTCGCGTC
>WMED01009586.1:0-16222 GCA_019650415.1 Pipa parva | reverse complement strand
ACATGCAAAAAAGCAGGAAATGAGGAAGGGGGCAAACACTTTTTCACACCACTGTATATATATATATACTGTATATATTTACATACATACATATGAATGATATCGTAACAGCATTATAAAGGAGAACTAAAAGCTTGTTCAATCCAAGGGTAATTCTTAAGAAGGAGAGGGGAGATACTTACCGATTATGCTCCAGCGCTGCCTCCTGCTCAGCTAACTTTTAAATCTCTTCTCTTGACCAAGTACTGCGATATTTTTCACTTCATCTTCCTGTGTTTTTTGACAAATACAGCAAACGCAGTAGCATGTTTCTGATGTAAAACTACAACTGTGCTTTGCTCTATTTGCCCAAACACAAGAAGAGAAGAGGATTGCAGAGTCAGTCCAGAGCAAAAGACACCAGCAAGTTACTCAGAGCAGAGGCAGCACTGGATCATAAACCATTCGGTCAGTATCTTCCCCTTAGGAATCACCACTGAATTGAATGAGCTTTTCATTTAACAGATGCCCTAGTGAAATTATAGAGTATGATCCTTCAGATAGATTTCATTTAAATATTTTGAAGGTTTTTGTATATGACATATCTCTAATACAGGATTGCAGTTCGAAGTAAGTTATATTTTTGATCAGGAGTGTTATTGGGAACCTGAATCGTACACATCTGTTTCTCATATTATGATGGCTCTTCGGATATAACTGCAGTACTATGAGGTTAGAAGTCCTTACCTTCCTCTGGGTGTGTTCATTAACACGTTGGTATGAATCCTCCAGTTCTTTTTTAGAACGTTCCATGTCCCCTAGAGCTTCTCGTGCCAAAGTCACTTGCTTTGTTACTTCAGCATTCTAATGATAAGAGAAAAAAAGTAAGAACATTCTTGTACATTCTTACCAAATGTACAAAAATACCTTCAACAGGGTTCTCATAAAGCATTTCTTTCAGAATGGCATAGCAATAAATTAAAATTGTATGATAACAGTAAATATATCCACCAAGATGTTATTGTAAATAATAAATGATACATGAATGCTTTATCACACGCGATTTTTCACAAGAAATTCTCTTGACTTCCTTTGTGAAAATCACTGATGTGAGCAAGCACAGAAGCAGTATTATGTCAGAATTCTGCTTCTGCACTTGCCCACATCAGTGATTTTGAACAGGAAGCAGAAACTGAAGATCACTACAACATTTAAGTTGAAGATAGCAAGATCTGCTTTACAAAGAGCAGGAGACAGCGGTGGAGAAGGTCAGAAAAGAGATATGTCAAAAACTTAAATAAAAAAAATCATAATTTGGCCATCTGTTACTAAACTGCTTACCACAGCACTAATTTTCAAATGTATATTATATAGAACACTTTACCTTAAATTGATTATAGAAAACTGCTGGATAATGGTACAAATGACACTTTTTAAAACTGTATCTGGGTTGTCCACCCTGCTTGACCCTGCTGAAAATGACAACTGACATGTGGCTCTTAGTGTGCCTGTAGCCATCCTTCCCAGTGTCCTGCCAAAGAATGCTGAATGGAGCAGCATTGTCCAGAGATACATTTCTGTACTCAGGAGCACAGAGTGATTTCTTGCTGTTACAGCTATACAGTTATAGTTCTAGTCTAATGCTCTTAAAGGGAAACTTATCAAACACAATACATCAAGTTGTTATATGTTGTGATGGTAACTGAAATTTTAAATAAGTTCAACAAATTATCTGTTGTTATCTTTTACTTTGCATGTTTATCATCTTATGGAACAAAATTGCTCTTGCTGGGAGGCTGAGAGCAATATAATTCATTGATAAATAAATAGTTGCACTCCCCATTTACTGATATTTTTCTATTTTTTGTACAAGGGGAATTGGTTGGTTAAAGGTAAACTAAAGGCTTGTAAGGGCGAAATTTATTAAAAGCGATAATATCAATATCGCAATATCAAACGTATTTTACCGATATTGATATTGCGATATCGGCTGTTTTTACCAATATCGCTGATATCGGTAATATCGATTTTCGGCCAAAGTATTGATTTCAATTGGCAGAATGGCTGAAAAATTCGATATCGTGATATCGATTTCGGTAAAATTTCAATATCCCGATATCGCGTTCGATATCGCGATTTTAATAAGTTTCACCCCTTAGGTGTGATTCTTAAGAGGGTGGGTTAAAATCATGATCTTGCTATGACCTCATGAAACAGCCAGATTACTCATTAATCTAAACTGAGCGTTTACAATACATCCTGGGGGTAGTGAAGTACCAGGTACCTTCCTTAGGAGGTCTGCGTGGTTCTGCACAAGTTCTGCATATTTCTCTTTCAGTTTAGTGTATCTCTGTTCATTAGCAATGGACTTTCCTGTAACATACAGAGAAAAAAAATACATTTTCATTCACCGTTCCTTTACACCTAGAGCCTAGCTCTTCTTACACAATTTAAATGGATATTCTAATCTCCAAAGTTTTTATTGTTAATAAAATTGTCATTCACATGTACTCTTTTCTTCATTTACTTACGTCTTTTATCTGAGGCACTGTGCTAATAAATGTGCCAGGCTGTACTGATTAAAACAGAGGGGATGACTGACTAAAGGGTGAATTCACCTGTCAAATTCACCTCCCTACAATTTGTAGTCCAAAGTAGTAGTGAATTTGAGCGGTGTGTTGAAACCAACTCCTTGAAATTTCTTATCGGGTAAAGGTTACTGCTTCCTGTTGACACTCATTTCTGATTGGTTCCGGCACAAGTGAAAAAGTGGCTTCTATCTACTGACTTGGGAGGTAGGAGAGCAATGGTAGAGGGGATGTGTACTAGCCGCACAGCTAGTGGGTTATTCACTAAAGTGCGAATTCGACTGACAAATTCGCAAACAGCGGATTCCCATAGAAAATCTGCTACAATTTCCCCATTGTAAAGTTGCGACAATTTTTTAAAGTTAAGATCGTGACAATTTTCCCATAATAAAGTTGCGACTGCGACAATATTCTCATTAAAAAGACGCGACTGCGACAGTAGCAGCCTATTGCGACTGTCTTTATCTGGCGAATTCACATCTATACGCAACAATTCAGACTTTAGTGAATAACCCCGCTAGTTTCTTAAAAAAAAAGCTAAGAACTGACTCAAATCAATACAAAAAAAGGCAGCTTTCTTTTTAGACAAGAGCTAACAATACTAATGTGGGTGGGAGGTAGGCTGGATACCTCTAAAAAGTGCATCTGTAAAAAGTACAAATGTTTCATTGGCTCATAGATCAAACTTATGTTACATTGTCCTAAACAGTTTCTTTCTGCACTAGCTCCTGATCTTTACAGATTTAAGTCATAATTCAATCAAAGTCCAAATTCATCAGGCAAAGTGAGTTTGCATCACTACGTCTGGACAGACACACATTTACTTCTCTTTATTCACTAAACTACACTTTTCCTTGGTGAAGAAGGGAACAGTGTTGGATGCTATGCAATGTGAAGATTGGCATAGTCAGTTGAAGAGTAGCAGACATGTAGTGATGCCTACAATAGCCCTAGCAAAGTGAATTGATGCCATCTGCACCATGGGGGACTTCAACCCTTGATAAACACCCGAAATAGCAGTCACATTTGCAATCAAGAGAAGAGAAATGAATAAATCTGTAACTTCGCATCCATCGTAAGCTGGTGGTTATAATATTGCAGAAAATTGTATTTGCAATCTTGCAGAAAATAACGAAATTTGAAGTATATGCAAAGTAAATACGATCGCATCTCTGCGCAGAGCAGAAGAAATCAGCAAGGTAGTGATAGCAGGAGGTAGCACTGAAATACCTACCCGTAATTATTTCCTCCTCCCCCTTAAGAATGCCCCCTAGAAGCAACATGCTATAGATCTCCTTTAATATGTGCATATTGTCAGTATGTAGACATTAATAACAAATGAGATCATTTCAGTGACATTGTATTCTTTAAACAGATCCATCTAAAATTCGCATCACTTTGCTACAATATGCCCATTCATGTTAAACTCTCTTACAATGTGCCACTCCTGAAAAGAAGTCGTTGATTTAAAATGGGTAGGAATCATTTTTTTTCTTTATTTTAGTATAAAAAAGCTGGTTAGAATGCAAGCCATTTCTATTACCCCAGGACCAGGGGGTTGAACACTGGGGTTAGAGAAATCACGGCTGTGAGTGGACCGGCACTGGCATCGATTTCCAGCTATTACATCACATAGAAAAGGACCTTGTTAACTTTATGAATTAATGTTTACTCATTTATAAATAGCATTATTGTATAGTGCTCCTTATACATAACACTTGTCTATATATTTTATTCCTAGTCATCACTTCTAATGCTATAAGCAAAATCCGCTGCCAGTAGCACTTTCAAAAATGAAAGGGAAATGATGCGGTTATAGACTTTATTTAATAATTATCAAAGGAAAGATGTTTATGTAGCAAATGGCATCAACTTACTTTCTATTTCAGTCAGACTCCTCTGTGCTTTCTCTGTATCCTCTCTTCTCCTTTTCAGATCCTCCAGTTCTGATCGTAGGAATTCATTCTCATCCACCGCCTGCTCTTTCAGGTGCTTCTGTTCTGCTAACTCTGCCTCCAGCTCCTGAATACGTCCTTTAAGGTTAGTTACCAAACGATGGCTCTGGAATGTACAGATACTGACCACTCAGCATTTCATGCTTCCTGCATGTGCCTCAAAAAGCCTTTAGTTAAAACTATTCTGATATTTAAAGTGATACAGTAAACATTTTCTTACCACTGCACAGATTTTGAATAGTTATTTATAGTACAGTTTATTGTCTATGGCTTCTGTGATCTACAAAATATACCTGATTGGTGTATGAAATTTTATTGACGCTTTGTGTGAGGGTTAGGTCCCACACTTGGTAATGAGGTAAATTAAATTATAATGTAAAAGGTCCTCAAACCTGCGTCCAGGTGTTATAACCACATTTATATGGTGCCGGCATTTTACTGACCCATGGGTAAATGGTGCTTAGTGATCAAGGTCAGGATATACATTTAACTCCCATTAAAGTTACGCTACTAATTTCCACTACACAGGCTTAAGACTATGTATCCCATGGGTCTGTAACCTATGGCTCTTGAGCCAGATGTGGCTCTTTTGATGGCTGCATCTGGCTCTTTGACTGTAATGAGTGGTGCTCACATGCAAGCACCACTCATTACAATCTGCCGGCTAATTACCGGCAACGCTATAGAGACAAAACTCTCTCAGCACTTCCGAATTGCTAGCCAATCCAGAGCTGTTGACGTCACCGCGCATCCAGGTCGCTAGCCAATCCGGAGCCATTGACATCACCGCGCCTCTGGGTTGGTAGCCAATCCGGAGTTGCTGATGTCACTGACTCCGTATTCAAAAGGGCTGAGCAGAGCCAGACTATATGGCTCTCTCAGCTGAAAAGGTTGCTGACCCCTGATTTGTTGAAGTGCTGCTGATACTTTTGTATATATAGGCGTGCGCACAGAGATAAACTTTCAGGAGGAATCGGCTGGAAAAACTATCTATGAAATAATATTAAAGTCAATTATGAACTTGTTATTACTCCTATGTCAGGGATCCCCGGATGAATTTCCTCTATGAATTTTATTCTATGAAATTATTTATTAGATGGTATATATTTTTTTTTCTATCTATGTCAGTTCTTTGATCAACTATATGCACAGCACTTTATTATATCTATACTTATTTGATTACAGGTTTTCATACAGTGGGTGGGATTGAGGAGGCTCCCTCTTTATGTGGTGGTTGTCTATAATATCTTAATGTTTCCTTTTACTTACCTGCATTATACTATGTAAATTAACGTATTTATTGTATTTGGGTATCTCATGTGTGCTTGCTTGTATCTCTCCATACCACCCGGCATACCATTCACCTTCCTTTCTGAGTGATATATTTATCAGTGCATCTTTTAATACTCACTTTTTTCGGTACTTATTATATATATTTGTTTGGAGTATTTTATACCCCATTTTACTAATGGTTCATCGTATAAATTCCACAATGTCATTTCCTATGCGCTCACTGATGTCCTGCACGCGGACATCAGTGAACGCTTTAAAGGGATTCCAGTCTCAGCGAGGCGACTCTTTTGGTCTCGCCAAGACTGGAATCCCTTGAAAGCGTTCGCTGATGTCCGCATACAGGACATCAGTGAGCGCATATCAGTCTGTGCGAGGTGAGCCAAAGGATTCGGAGCTCACTTTGCACAATGGTGAATTCCCCCCTAAATCTAATGATGCACAAAAAGCTATATTAACCACTTGTAGAAAGGCCAGTACTGATGGATTTTGTTTTACATTTATTAAAGCGTGGCAGTAAAAGGACATTTTTCAATCAGTCCAGTGCCCTTTCTCATGCCAATGTTACCTCCATGCTTTAAAAAAAAAAAAAGTTTTAACAAAGTGGTGGATAAGGTCTGCTGCAGGTGTAGCTTTTCACCACTCATTCACCACTGAAGTACAATTTAGTGGTCCCCCTATACAGCTAAACATGTAGAAAATACAAAACTGGACTTAATTCATATTGAAAACTGTATACTCTGCCCCCATGCACACATACAAACTCTAGTTCCTGCTACATAAACTTCACTATTAGGATGTCTCACCTCTGATTTGAAGTTACCAAAGTCATCTCTTAAGATGGCGATCTCTTTGTATAGCTGTTCTATAAGGTGATCCCTGTAAATAGCATTTAACATTGAAAGAGACAATGATATCAAAAGCAAACAAATATACTGTGTATCAGACACCTGGCCAGAGAACACTGGGAATCAGATTTAACTCATGCAGGAATTTACTAAATTGAAGATATTGAACAAAAAAGTCACACAATGCTAAAATAGTCATAATTGTTATTTTATATGAAGGAGGCGTCCTCACCAGTGTCCAGTGCAAGCCTTCAATGTAGTGCAAAACAAACAAGGTAGAAGACACTCACCAATGAACTTTAGAGTTGCAACCACATTTATTGTGGTGTGGTAAATACAAAGAAACAAAGTTTTGGGGGACTTTAGTTACCCACTTCCTCACGATTCCTCTTCAACATCCATGACTGAGCAAATGCAGAAGCAGTTTGAGCATGTGCAGAAGAAAAAAAAATCGGCGATGTTGAAGAGGAGGCGTGATCCTGAAGAGGATTGCAACACTGAAACAGAAGAAAAGAAGATCAGAGTTTCTTGTAGCAGGAGCCAGTTCTGGAACAAAGGAGGTGATCAGTAAGTATAATTGTCATCCCCCAGATGAACTAAAGGCAGAACTAGCATTAGTTCTTCTTTAAATTTCACTGCATAAGGGCAGAAAAGTTCCTTAAGGTAAAAAATGGAAGGTTTATTGCAACTGATTGCTTGGTTTGTTGCAACCTTAATTTACCAGTTTTCAGAGCTGACAAGTGAACTCCTTAGGTTGTTGTTCTCTGTAATGAGCAAGCAACAGTAAAATAATGTTCACCGCTTGCTGATGTTTACAGCTTTGATAGCTGCACTCAAATTGTCCAGCAAGTTCAACAACAGCTGAACTCTGATTCAACAGTCCACATGTACACTAGGGTAATAGAGAATTAAAGCTTTATAGTTATACAATATTAAGGGATTTTTGTAATTGTCAACAGAAATCAATAAATACTTTCCTCCCAAATGGTAAAAAGAGTGTAAAGACAGACTGGAGTACAACAGAACTTCACAACATCAGGGCATTATTCACTAAGGTGCAAATTTGACTGTCGAATTCGTAAACAGCGGATTCCCATAGTAAATCAGCTACAATTTTCCCATTGTAAAGTCGCGACAATTTTTTAAAGTTAAGATTGTGACAATTTTCCCATAATAAAGTTGCGACTACGACAATATTCTCATGATAAAGATGCAAATGCGACAGTGGCAGCCTATTGCGGCTGTCTTTATCTGGTGAATTCGCACCTATACGCAACAATTTGAATTTTAGTGAATAAACCCCTGAATTCTTACAATACTTTAAGAATTTTAAGACTTAATAAAAAAGAAACATTCAAAACATACTTGTCATCTCTGCGCATGCCATTCTGGTTACTGAAGTTAAAAGGGTCGTTGCTGAAAGAGCTGCCAAATATATCATCAAATTTATTTTCAGACAGACTCTGGAATGAAAACAGAAAACTGCTTCATGGTTTTTCCATGTTAGGCATAAACATGCAAACCTACTTCCTGGGAATGAAACTTAACAATGACTCCACATAACTTAAAAAGAAGCAAGTCTAAATTTTCCAGCAGCTTCTAATTTCTCCTTAGAGCATGCCAAAAAGAAGTGATCCATTTTCTTTATACCCAGAGGGTGTTGGCTTTTCAAAGACGGAATGTTTGTAAACCACTTATCAACATGTTTTCTAAGAGACATAACAATTTCATAGTGCCAGTAATATGTCCACACAGTGCCAGTAGTATATACACACTGTGCCAGTAGTATGTAGGAATAGCGCCAGTAGTATGTAAACATAGCTCCAGTAGTATGTAAACATAGCACCAGTAGTATGTACTGTACATTCAGCGCCAGTCGTATATACTCACAGTGCCAGTAGTACGTAGGAATAGTGCCAGTAGTATGTATAGCGCCAGTAGTATGTAAACATAGCACCAGCAGTATGTATAGCGCCAGTAGTATGTAAACATAGCGTAGGAGTCTAACATAAGCAAATAAACAAAGCATATGTTTGCATTTGAATTACAAACTTTATGCGGGGTATTTTCAAGGTATTTTCAAGGTATTTTCCATCTATTTGCCCATATTCAATCCTAGTCTTTTCGCTTTTTGAAGCATTTTTGGCAACTTTTTCCGATGGTGACCAATTAATGAAGTGGCAAGTAAAACTTTTCACAACTGAAAAAGCTCGATATCGGATCTTGTCACAGAGTTAAAATTACCGCATTTTACATTGATTTATATGGACTGCCTTTTTGATTGCAACTATTTTCCATATCGGTGACTTTTTTGTTCGAAAAAATGAAGGGACATAAGAAACATTTGGAGAATCACCACCTCCCATAGAGAATAATGGGTTTTCACCACCCTCAATCTGCTGAATATTTTCTGGCAACAGTTTGCGTCAAGGGGCTTAATTAAAAAAGGATATTCGGGCGACTTTTTGACAAGACTTTTCACTGGTGACTTTTTTCTACAAGATTTATTTTTTTCAATGCATCTATTGACGGTGACTTTTTTTTCAGACTGTTATAAATATCCCCCACGTGTGTCTGAATCATGTAGTGTATGAAACATAAAAAAATATGTAATTTAAATAATTATCTATAGCAGTAAATATGCAAAAATACTTCAGTGTCCAGCAAATTCAAACTTAATAACACCCAAAAGCAGTTGTGATTGTGCAAAGCGTACGGAGGCCACAGTTTCCTACTCACCTGATGTGATATTGTATCCATCCCCACAAGGTCTTCTGTTTCTATTAATGCTTCACTGTCTGGAGGGGAGTTTTCTGTTGGCATTAGCACGACAGGGCTAATGTGCTCAGACAGGGCTGAAGCCCGCAAAAAATTTGGAGGGTTCTAAGTGATAAACAGAACATCCATAATTTGTTAGACAGAGATTAACGTTAATACTGAAATCATCTTCATTTTTTAATAAAACAGCACTAAAATGAAGTTACAGACCTAGAAATACCCATTAATTTCTATGTCATGTTTGTCACTGTTTTGAGCAAAATCCTGAGACCAAACATGTAAAACTGAGGAAGAAAAAGAATTATACAAAAGGGAGTTAAACAAACATGAGTTGAGTGAATACTAACACACAAAATATTTAATACATGCAAAAGATTTTCATGGCTAAAAATGGCTTACTTCTGGCAGCTGGGGGATCTGTAAGAGGCGCTTAAAATATTGCAGGTTACTTGAGCGGTAGAACAAGTCCTTTAACCTGAGAAAACAGAAGAATATCTTTATAAAATTGCCCCTCTCCTATATCCATATATGCATCCATCTCATCACAAACAATCGAGTAAAATGCCAACATATTTGCTGATATATTTCTTTAAAAAGACCAATGTAAGACAGAGAAATTCCCCTTTAGTCGCTTCCATTAATATGGTAATTTCAGATTAATACACATCCTTGATTACTACATGCCACATAGACTTGAAATTAGCCTAATATCCTAATGTAAGCCTGTCCGTATGTGATCGATTACCCAATATGCACTAAAGGCCCATGCTTATAGTCTGCTAAGATTGAAGGGCATCTAGTTTCTAGTAAGAAATGTAGGTGTGGGGCTTAGGGGGATAAATTCCTACATTAAAGCATTTTTAATATTTACATTTTGAACCTGAAATTTGAGATTTCCCTTTTTTAGTCACACACTTTGCATAAATTTAGTCTAAGAATTTTTGCACCAATGGACATTGTTAGATAGAGGGTATGGTTTAAGGCAGGGTTGGCGAACCTTTTTGTCACGGAGTGCCAAAAAGGTGATGTCATTCAGCAGCACGTCCCCCCGAAGTGCAGGCACTGGTGAGTGACATCATCACGCCTACGTCAGGGGAGGAGGGCACACGCGTTGGGGGAGGAGAGCACCCCCTGCGATTGAGCGCTCTTTCAATGCAGGCCATGGATCCGGCCTGAAAACTGTCAGATCGGGTCCGCGGCCTGTACTGAAGGCAGGTTTGCTGAACAGCTCGCGTGCCAACAGAGAGGGCAGGGCTCTGCGTGCCCTCTTTAGCACATATGCCATAGGTTCGCCATTCCTGGTTTAAGGTGTCAAGCATTCTGTGCCTTTAAGCTTCTGAGATCCAGATAACTAACTAAGGCAAATTTCACCATCCCTTTTGGGTTCCTATAAATGTATTCAGTGCTAGATTATCTCTGCCTGGGAATGTCTAACAGTATAAAACACTAATACAGTATGTAAAGACACTGAGTAAAAAGTCTGGGTTCTCATTGGTAAAACAGCTTCTCAAATATTAGTATTTTCTGTCTCAGAGTATTTCCAATTGTCTCGCCCCACACAAAGAAAGAGTCCATTACTTACTTTTGGAACTGCTCCATAAAGCGATCTCGATGTCCCTGTAAAGTGTCAATTGGGAGACCTATAAAAAAACAAAGTATCACATGCATATTTAGAACTTTATCTCCCCTTTGAATAAATATTAGAAAAAAGTTGCATGATTTTGTCTAAGATGTACATATTAATGCACAAGTACAGAAAACTGTATTACTTAAAATTAGCCATTTGTTCTCAAGAAGCACCCACTGACAAAGATGGGGTTAAATCTGAAGACGTTGGCTGATATTGATTATGGAGACATCTGACATTTACCGGAAGAAATATGCATGGTGGTCAAACTGAATTGACAAAAGTTGCATTGAGGTTTCCTGTTTACTTTCCTCTAAATCAATATGTAGAAATGTCTTATCACTGCACTTGGACAGTTTAAAGAAATAAAAGTCATAGGGGTACATTTCCTTAGCTTGCTTTGTTATAGAGCTTACACCAATATAAATGTTACCTTTTCCGTATTACTATTATCGTTATTATTATTCTTGGACTATAAATTAAAATGTTTTTGTTATTTTGTTATTTTATTAAAAATACATTTACTTTCACTTTGTAGGGTTCTTGGGCCTTAGTCATTATTATGAAATATTAAGATGAATTATTACTATACAACACCCTTTTATATCAACAGTTAGGACAGGTGGACGTCAGTTTACAGTTTCCAAAAAATGAAGACTTCTTCTCCAAATAAAGCATTTTTGTAACAGATAAGAATACATGGCCTTGGTATGTCATTGCCAGTGAATAACATTGATGCTGTTCCTAACATTTCCATATCCCTATATTCATTTCACTAACTAAAGCCATATAAAGCCAGATTTCGCACTACAGATGGCAGATTTCATAGAATTAAATATTTGAAAGAAGAGACTTTTTTTCCATTAACAGGTTTTTTAAGCTCTGTGACCATTAATGCTAAGGCTGATGGGAAATGGCGGAGATTCAATTTTCAGTGCTTTAGTGGGACATTGAACTTGAATCAAGCCCCAAGATGGGATTCAAGATTGAATCAGGGAAGAAAGAAACATATAGAAAAAGAGCTCCATCATCTGTTCCAGGAAGGGAAAGTGTTTCAGGAAACACTGTTGCCATCAGCTTATTACAGACAAATTGGCCAGTGCCTGCCTGATCATGGGACCACCAAGGTATTTGTGATCTTACATTCTGAGGTTTCTTACATTACTGGTTTTCTAGTGCCTGATCTCAGTCCTGCTTGATTCTGTTTTCTTGCCTTGCACAGGTGCCTTGAATATGTACTTTCATTTACTCTGGAAGCTGTTTGCCAGCCAATCCCCACTAGGCACTGGGTATATATACTCTGCAGACTGGCTGTCTCATTTCCTGATTTTAGGTCTTGAGTCCTGGTATCCTGTTTCCTGGTATGCTGAGTTTGTGCATCCTGAGTCCTGATCCTTCTGCATTTCTGCTTCTCTGTGTGATTCCTGGTTTACCTGTTTATCCTGTTCTCCCCAAAGAGTTTTCTGCTAAGTCTGCCTGTCTCCAGTTTTGGTCTCGTTCTCCTTGTGTACCAAAAATTCCTTTGACTGGCTTAAATAAGCCTTTTCATCTACTCCAGTTCTTCACCTTCCTGATCCTCTCCATCATTTCCATGTTGAAGATGATGCCTCAAGCTCTGCAGTTGGTGCCGTACTGTCCCAACAAGATCCTACTACTGGCAAGTTTCACCCATGTGCATACTTCTCTCACCACCTGTCCTCTGCAGAGAGGAACTATGATTTTGGTAATCGGGAACTGCTTACAATCAAACTTGCCCTGGAGGAGTGGAGGCATCTCTTGGAAGGTTCAACAGAACCATTCCTAATCTTGACTGATCATAAGAATCTGGAGTATCTTTGGCCAGCTCAAAGACTAAATCCTATACAGGCCCATTGGGCACTGTTTTTCTCATGATTTATCTAATTTTATTATCAATTATATTGCAGGTACCCACAACACTAAGGCTGATGCCTTGTCTCATTATTAAGACCCCTTGGAGGAAGACTTTGCCACTGTAGAACCCATTGTGCCTTGCACCAAGTTTTTGGCCTCAGTCAATTCAGTCACTCAGTCCGCCCTGACCATCTTTTTGTCCCCCATTAGCTTCATCCATAGATTTTATCTCAGGTTCACAATTCCAATTCCTCTGGGCATCCCTGTGTAGCAAAGACTCTAGAACAGGGGTGAGCAAATGTTTAAGCCATCAGACCGCACGAACAGCCCGATGGCTTCAGAGGGCCGGGGGGGGGGTGTGCCTAGCATGCTGATGCCTATGGCGCTAGGCCACGCCCTCCATTTTAATATCCTTTCGTGGGCCGGTACGAGATTTCCGGAGGGCCGGATTCGGCCTGCGTACTGAAGATTGCCCACCCCTGCTCTAGAACTCCTCTTGAAATATTTGGTGGCAAGGAATATAGCAGGGATCTGATTGGAGAAGCTATAATGTCAATCATCATTTAGCCACGCAACTCAGGAAAGAAAATGCCGGCTCTCATGGAAGATGATACTGTATAAAGGTACAGTTTTTTAATATATATGTATATATTCACAAAATGTTTATTTCATTAGTAGAACCTAAATTATTATTAGAGTTTTGAGGTGACAGGTGCACTTTAACAGAAAGCAACGTATTAAAAATGAATTCTCAATTAAAAAATCAAGCCTTAGATTAATTAATAGGCTGAAGGTCAGTAACCAGCTGCAATCAAAAATATTAGGCAAAACAAACCAAAAAGATACAGCAAATGCAAAGTCAAATAATTAAAAAAAAAGACACACTTTACATCCATGTTTATCACTTTTAGGTAATATTATAACCTGCTGTTGTACTCTAGATACTCACATGAATGGAGTTTGAAAAGCAGCTTTACAGTGTAGTCATATAAATGGCTGCAATCCAGGATTACTTGTATAAGGGGTGAAAGTCGGCACTGGCCAGCGGCAGTAACGGAAACAGATCGTGACATGTCCAGAGATTTAAACACTGCAAAGGACAACAGGATGAATTTGTAGATAAGCCATGAACCTTTCACATCCATAAGAATACGTGCATATGAGCATATGGAAAGCGCACAGCATTTTAACTTGCATGTAAACACATACAAACTCACAAGCATTGAGCATGTGTTAACCAAGCACTTCTTAAGCACTTTCTTATCATTATAGATAATCTCTATAAATATAAACATACAGTAGAACAATTGATGAAAGCTTATGAAAGATGATGCTCATTTAAGTAGACTGTTAGTAAAACTTACAGTAAAATGCAGGTGTGTACTGTACATTAGATCAATTTCTATCAGTGTTTAGGAGCATTCATCAGGTATAAAATGTGTCTACGATGCATATACAAATGCCCCTAAGAGTAAAGTACTGTAGGTAGTTTTTCTCTTTACTTTATCTTTTTACTATTCACCTTCCAGTCTATATTTATTAACGTTATTTGCAGATGTTTTACACTATTACTACAACCTTAAAAATTAAACCAGGCCTCTGTGAGTGAATGATGGTGAATCTTACCAAATCCCAAGAGCTCACACTTCATTCTAAATTGAATGGATTATAGGATTATGAATACTTGGGTTTTAAAATTGAAATCTGTAGAAAATAACTAAACTTGTTAGACAGATAATACAGAAGCCGTCCCAGTCACCTGTACTGAGATTATTGCTAAGAAACAGCTGCAGCTATAATTTACTAATGTATTTACTAAAACTCTCACCAAGCCACATTGCTCAATGAAAAATCTTACATAACATTTCTTTTTATACAAAGAACTATTACAAAGCCGCTGAACTCTTCACCTATGACAGAGGTCAGCAAACGTTACTATCAAAAGAGCCATTTTGCCCCCTTTTCCACTAAAGAAAAGTCTGGAGCAACAAAACATAGCACAGCTTAGAAACTTTTAAAAGTTTTAGGGGGGAATTCACGATAGTGCGAAGTGAGGTCCGGATCCTTCACCTCACTTCGCACTGACTGATATACGCTCGATGATGTCCTGCACACAGATATCAGCGAGCGCTTTAAAGGGATTCCAGTCCCGGCGAGGCGATTCTTTTGGTCTCGCCGAGACTGGAATCCCTTTAAAGCGCTCACTGATGTCCGCGTGCAGGATATCAGCGTGCGCATATCAGTCAGTGCGCAGTGAGGCTCTGCACCTCACTTCGCACTATCGTTACAGTAGAATATCTTCCATGTTAATAATAATAAATGTAACATCACACCAAAACTGGTTTTCAGAGTATCTGAGAAACCTCTCTGTTGATTAGTAATAATAAAATTCAACAGTTGTTAGATGTCCACTGGTGACTAAAAGTCAGACTTTACAGCTGTAAGATAAATTAATAAAATTAATACATATATGGCATACTCTACTACGTTTGTAAAAGGAAACAGCTTGGCTTCCCTATGCAATAACTGACATTTCCTTCTCTGAAAGATGCAGTCATTTGGAAACATAGTTTGAGGAACTTTCTTATCTTTTTTACTTCACTTTGCTTAATATTTCTTAATGTCTGTAAACTGGACACCCTGTATGCCTTCTATTATCCACTGTAATCTTAATTCCACTGGGAAACAATGTTTTAGTTCAATCTACAGTAGATTCTGACACCAGCATGCAAATGACATTAAGCGGGGTGCGTAGCACAAAAACAACCTTTACAACAGGAAATTCCACTGAAAACTTGCTCAGCAAAGGAACCTGCAGTTAGACACATCCTATGTCTATGTTAATAAACTGATTTTATACAGATTACTGAGCACATCTATAGACCGTATCACAGGTGGTGTATATCTGGCAGTGACAATACAATACAGACCATATTACAGGGGGTGCATATCTGGCAGTGACAATACAATACAGACCATATTACAGGGGGTGCAAATCTGGCAGTGACAATACAATACAGACCATATTACAGGAGGTGCAAATTTGGCAGTGATAATGCAATACAGACCATATTACAGGGGGGTGCAAATCTGGCAGTGACAATAAAATAGAGACCATATAACAGGGGTGCAAATCTGGCAGTAACAATACAATACAGACCATATTACAGGAGGTGCAAATCTGGCAGTTACAATACAATACAGACCATATTACAGAGGGTGCAAATCTGGCAGTGACAATACAATACAGACTATATTACAGGGGGTGCATATCTGGCAGTGACA
>WMED01009585.1:0-16222 GCA_019650415.1 Pipa parva | reverse complement strand
CTATCTATCTATCTATCTATCTATCTATCTATCTATCTATCGCTATCTATCTATCTATCTTAATGGTGGATGATACATAAGGTATTAAAAAGGAAAGTTAATTATAAGCAGGTACAACACCATTTAAAACTCAATAATTTATTATTAAAAGTGTAAACACATGCCCTAATGGCTACTGTCACCTTCAATTATCTTGGTTCAATTATCTTTCAACGGGAGAGTAGTTTGTTTTTGTCGTTTATACTAGCTACCACAAGGTATACATTCTGCAGTGTACTTACACAATACTGATTGAACTCTCAGCTATGTAGTGTCTGTGTCTTTTGAAGACATTTGTTCCCCAATCTATGTGTTGATATTTCAGCCTGATCATGGGAAAGTTGACCAATAATGCTTCTGCATCACATATACCATCTACTATGTCCTCTTTCCCACTAACTTCTATCTCACTTCCAACATGCAGACAAACTGCTTCACCATCTTGTTCTAATCCTCCAAATTTCTTTAAAAACATATATATGTGACAAGTATTGTTTATTTAACTTTCATAAACATGTCATCATATATAGCCAGCTTAAGATTTTTCAGCAGATTAAACTAATAATTAAAATCTTGTAACAATCAAAATAATTATAGTATTTACTGTTACACAGAGATCCAATGGCTTTTTGTTAAACATGAATTCATTTTGGTCTAAAATTTTTACTGAAAGATAATTTTGACAAATTTCTTCTCCTTGGGTTGACTGAATATGATCTTTTCTACTTACTGATGTGTGCAGTTCTCTGTTGTCATGGTTGAAACTTTGTCTAATCTTCTGAAAAAAATGTACTAGATTCTATCTTGTCTTTAAAACATCCTCTGAACCAGCTGGTTAATGACTTTGTAGGGCTGTCTTAGTTTAATTAATTAATTACTTTGGCCTATGTCAGAGGTTGGAAAGTTATGTAAGTAATCATAGCTAAGTGGGAGCTGGTGTATAGCAGAGCTGGAGCTTTTGCAAACATTTAAATGCTTATTGCATAGTTCTGATTTTCCTAAGTGATGCTATTAACATGAGATTAATAAGTTTAACAAAGGAGTTCAACAAGAAGAGTAACAAGGAAGCATCTACTAAGGGCCCTGTATGGAAATTCTGCTAACTAACATGTAAATTGATCTTTCCTTTCTTTCTGCTTGTAATAAACTGAATTACATTAACCACATATACCTTCCTGCCTTCTGTGTTTTAGAGTTTTGTGCTCAGTGCTCTCAAAACTAATCTCTGCCTTTGATCCCCTATTTTATTTACAATATTCTGTTAACATCTCTCCATGACTACTGCCATTTACTTACACACATCATTATACACTGTTCTACTTTGTTCAGGATAACTCACCTCTTTCAACTTCCAAACTCCCAGTCAATTCAAAACTATTTCCCGCATATGTTTCCTTCTTAATCCATTCCTACTTGCTGCAGAGGATATTCCCCCTAAACTTGGCCCCTGTCATATACCCATTTCAATTCACTCCTCTTTTCTCTGCTCCATCCTAACCTTGGCTCATTCCCATCTAACTCTATTCCTATTCCCATTTTCATCTCTCTTCTTTTTCTGCTCTCTAGCAAACTCTATGACTGACAAGTCCACTTTTATACATGATATTTTCTTCTCCAGTTCATTTCAACTCCTGGCTTTAAAAGAATGTTGATTCTCCCCTCATAATACTATCAAGAATTTCTTGATGTCTCTCCTTTTCCCACACTTAACTTTCTGAGGGACATGGTGATTTTGTTTGTCTTCTCCTATAGTGCAATTTTTTTTTTTTAAAAAAACAGAAGGTATTTATATTGTTTCTTCATAGCATTTCCACGCAAAACCAAAAAGGCAAGTGGAAAGTAGAAGCAGATATGTAATTGGTCCTGTGGCTAAATGTGTACCCCAAACCAATGGTTTACTAGCATAGATAGAGGCATAAATTCAGAGCTATAAATCCAACCTGCAAATCCAAAATGTATCAGTCTTACTGCAAGATATGGATTAATAGCTGCTAAGAAGTAGACTTTGGGAGTTATCAAATAAGGTCATCAAGAAGCTTACGGTGAGGTGGGCTCAAAGCCCAACCACTGAAAAAGATGGTTTATTGGTTATAGCTTTCATTCTTGATGATCTCACAATAGTAAAGGAAAAAAAAACCCATAAACATCTGATCATTTCTAGATAAACATATTTGAGAGCTTAAACTGCATATTGATAAGTAGACATGAACTTTTTTCTGGGGTTAAACTCTATAAAGAATCTCTTAATTCTAACTAAAA
Source organism: Pipa parva (assembly GCA_019650415.1). Lineage (NCBI taxonomy): Eukaryota > Metazoa > Chordata > Amphibia > Anura > Pipidae > Pipa > Pipa parva. Next base: position 13,924 of record WMED01009585.1, on the reverse strand, counting down.
AACCAATGAGTATATTATTCCCCTATGGACCTGGTTGAAGCAGGCTCCCATATATCTATTTGGTATGCATTCCCTACAGTCATGAATATTGTGGGTTCTAAAAGGGTTCCATATCAGTAAGTTAAAAGTTTCAGACACAAGAACATTCACAGTAATGATACATTCATCATATCTTTCTGATATGAATGGTCTACACTGTATTTGTTGGAGTTAAGCCTTCTCTCATACTATTGCAGAACATCTAACACGACCCTGGACCAGCAGGTAAGCACCATAGACAGTTTGTATAGGCTCTGGCAGACAGGGATCTCCTTCAAGCTTCCAAGTTACACTGTATTATTTAACAATCACAATGTTGCTTTCAGCTCCTACTATTCCCCTCTACCATTATCCATAGTTTTAGCTCTGGCAAAATGAGCTTACTGTAAGGTTAGTTCATATTTTATTTGTTTTTCTATGTCAGACTGAAAGGCTTCCATCCAGATTCCACTATGCCATGTCTCTGTAACCTCACAAAACTGCTTTATTTTTTTTCTCTAAGAATATTTTAGTTGTACAATGTCCTTTTGAAAAGCATAGTCGTATTTTTGGATTGCTAACAATGCATGTTAGCTGTTGTCAGGGCTGTAAATCACAGTATGTTCACCTCCTTTATTACTGCTGAGTAAAAGAGTCTGAAATTAAATGAATGATAGTTAAATGAATGGCAAAAAAGTTCCCTTCCAAATTTAAAGTTTGCCAAGATAATTAAAGAAAATGGACACAATACAACAATTCATTTTGCCTGCAATATTTACATGCAGTAGCCTGACCTGAACCTATGGATGAATCACCTGCTATAGAATGAATTCAACACAGAACAAACTTATCAATGTATATTACTTTATTTACTTTTGCAAATCAATTGTTGGAGTTTTTAGGCAAAGCATTTCATTTATAGCATTCATTGTGCCATCCGTGTCAGTGGAATATTAAACCTCTGTTGTTTCAATTAAAAATCCTTTATAAGTTAATAATATATATATATATATATATATATATATATATATATATATATATATATATATTAGCTTTTGGTCAAATAAATTACACTTTTTACTGCTCCAAAGTCACCTGGGATTTTTTTCTGCTATTTCATATCTTGGTTGACTTTGGGACGTCTTTCTTGTGGCACCCGGTGGTATTGCAGCGGTTTGTGAGTATCTACCTTATTACCATTTGGATTTAAGCCACTTGCCTTTTTTTCTTCTTATATTTACTTGTATACTATACACATTTATGTCAATAAAAAAATTGACAGCAAACTAAGGCATAGTTCTGAATGTTCATAGTACATCTTTGAATCAATCTGTAGCATATGCACTAGAAGTACCAGCCTTACACATGTAACTTTTTGATTGGAACAATATAACATTGTCATTGTTACTCACACTTTGATAATTAATCCGCTGTCCCCAGAAACAGACAAGCCACCAGATACCTTCTAAATCATTAAAAAAGCCAAACCCTCTACTTAACAGAAGAACTCAAAAATATTAACTAAGAAAGCCCCCTAGAGGGCAGATAACATAACGTGAATGTAAGCCAAGAAAAATCATTTTAAGGGGATCAACATTATTTGGATTAAAACCAGCAACCTGGCCCTTTATAGCAAAGGATCAGGCTATAGGTTGGGTTTTGCTTTTTTCCTACATGGAACAGCTGGTTTTAAGCCAAATAATGCTGATCCCCTTAAATGCGTTTTCTTGGCTTACATTCATTTTATGGTTATCTGCCCTCTAGTGGGCTTTCTCAGTTAGGATTTTGAATTCTTCTGCTAAGTAAAGGGTATGCCTTTTTTAATGATTTAGAAGGTATCTTGTGGCTTGTCTGTTTCTGGGTACTAAGGGGGTTATTTATCAAAGTGTGAATTGTCACGTAAATTAGAGTAATTTGTGGGCACAGGGCTTCGCGGTGGATACCCGCTACCACCATCTTGGAATAAAAATTATAAGACTGCAAGGATTTGTGACAATAAGTCATTTCTACAAATTTACATGTTCACCAAAGATTATTATTTTTTGCAATGTCAGGAATACATGTACAATTCACAACTTTATGATGACACTCTGGGGTATTCCATGACAACAATTCAGTTATTCATCATGGATCTATGTGTGACGACTTTGTGCTGTGTGTGAATTCCCCTATTGAATTTGCCAGATAAAATAGGAATTATTCACCACTGAAATTAATGTAAAACAACAACTGCCAACCAGGACTACTGGTGACAAAATTTTTGACAATCGTGTTTACTGGTGCCATTGTCTTTTACTATAGTAATACATGCATGTTGCTCATATGTTGCATATGTAAAAATTACATTTTGACATTGCCAATGAAAATACACAATTTAGAGAATAAGGCAAATGGAATTTGCAACAGTACAAACTGACAAAGTGTCGGAAATTCATTTAGCTGGTGAATTCACTCTTTCATGGAGTCAGCCCCTAAGTTTTGGGAAGGTGACCTAAACAGAGAAAAAGAAGAGAACATTCCTGGCTTCTGTGTATCTCATGGAGAAGTGGGTTAAACTTGATTTGAACTAAACCCTAAGTGACTTTAATTTTTTATTTAAAAGACATAGCCTACTATGCTTCTTTAACCTGTTTGTGTTGAAAACAATTGCTATTTGCCTGCCTACAATTACCAGGAGATGCACTACCATTTGATGAATTCCTCAATATTCACATTTCATCTAAAAAAAAAAAAAAAAAAAAAAAGATATTGGGCACAAATGTAACAGCAAAACTAAGGTCCAATGAGAATTGTAGGCTTGTTGTGTCAACGGGTGATTTGCAAGGGGGCGCGGTGATGCACATCAGAGATCTACTACTGTGCTTGTTCTTTTTGTTGAAAAGTACAGGCAGAAGAAGTAAAGAGGATTGTGGTACTTGCCGACAAGAAGACACTGACAAATTACAAGGAGAATGGGCAGTGCTGGAGCTCAAATCACTGACTGGTAAGTATTTTCCCCTTCCCCTTGAGACAACTATAGCTCTCATTAAATTTTTAGTGCTATAAAAGAAAACGATGAGGCTAGATCTAGAGTGAAAACTAATGCATATAGAGCACTCTTTTAAGTATTCACTTCAGTGACATGTGGTTTGGGTAGGTCATATGCTCATTTAAAGTTGTCTCATCTGCTTATCCTACCATCCAGATGAAAACTAAACAAAACTAAAAGAGGCTTAAATGCTCAAAGCCAGTAAACTGGTAAGTATTCATATAGCACTCCTCTCCCCTTTTTAAAATGTTGCATTTGTATTTGTCCTATATAAATGTTACAATACATAGGACAATTCTGTTGCCTTTTTCTTCTGTAACTGTCTGCCAAATTTTAGACTCCAGTTGAAAGGCATTATTTCTATCTTTGTCCCTATGCTTTTTTCTCCTTAAAAGACCCTGGATTTGCAATTTTGATAAATGATCTCTCTGATGTCATTAGTGAACAGCCAATCAGGAAAGTCAAAAAATGACTCAGAACAGCCAATCAGGAGAATCAGAAGATGAATCAGAGCAGAGATAGACACTGTCCCTAGAGTCATGACCTGCACAAAATAAAACTATTCCCTACTCAACATACTAGTATATGTCTTAACAGTTAACGGTAAGGTGCAAAGCAAAATGCTAAAAAAAAAAAAAGTGCTGAATCACAAGTTTTTGGCAACTGGTGATTCTTCCAATGACAGACTTTGCTTGAAGGATATGTCTGGAGATTTTACACACACCTGATTTAAATTACTTTTCAGCAGTACACAGTTTATATAAGACTTAGGGAGTAATTCTACTTTAGAGTATGTGATTGCCAGATATTTGACAGAAGAAAGCTGACACTTTTATTTATTAAATATCCCAGATATATAAATGCCTCTGATTTTCTGTCCATATCAAGTGAAAAAAAAAAAATGCAGGTCACATAATAGGATCTGGGCAATATGATAAAACTCTTAAGTATACTCGTGATTTACAGAGTTCTGCCAAACTTTTGAAAGTTGTAATATAAATGTTTTATTTCATCAGTTCATTACCAGTATGTGATTAAGCATGAAGAAATTAATCTAAATATGGGATAGCAATAACCATAATAATGGGAGGATTCTTATCTTGCTGAACTAGATGTATTGTGTGATGATTGCATTGTGTTAAATAATGGAAAAAGATGGCGGCTTTGCAGATGAAACTTTGTAAGTGTGAAGGCAATGTATTAAATGTCAAAATAATAATTATCTGGGGAATAAAAAAAATATGTTTTTTATTAGTATTCTACATTTATATGATTGGTTTACACAAGATCTGAATGTTCTATCCTTATTGCCTCTGCTTTCTGACTGTGATATCAAGGTGAACTGAGGTTCCTGTTGCTAAATCCTTGTTCCATAAACTTTCTTGTATGTGTATACTAGCAAATTAAATACTTTCCTGTATTACTGTATCAGTCTAAAATGGATTTCTCCAAGGGACAATTTTCAACAGTTATTTGTTCATGTACTAAAGGCTTGTTGCTTCAAGGGGTGATTGTTAAGGGGAGAGGGAGGAAAAATGCTTACCAATAAGTCTTTTATGCTCCGGCGCTACCTATGGCTCTCATTATCTTGATTTCTCACTTCCAGTTCCTGTGTGCTTTGGCAAATAGGGCAAGTGCAGTAGCAGTTTCACTTCCTGTTCCTGTGTGCTTTGGCAAATAGGGCAAGTGCAGTAGCAGTTTCACTTCCTGTTTCTGTGGGTTTCAGCAAAAAGAACAATTGCAATAGCTACTACGCTTGCTCTATTCGCTAAAGAGTAGAAGAAATCAGCAAGCTAGTAAGAGCAGGAGATGGTGATGGAAAATAAAAGACCTATCAGCAAGTATGCCCCCCTCACCCCTTAAGAATCACCTTTAGAAGAAGTAAGCCTTTAGCACTCCTTAAAAAATAACTGATTCTTGCATTATATATCCAATGGAAGAGAGAGACCTGAAAATAAAATGGCTGTAAATTGAAAAGGATGGACCTCACTAAATCAAAAATTCTGCAAAATGATGTATTTAACAGTGAAAAACTGGAAAAAAAATTGCTGGTAAGTAAGCTGGTCCTTTAAAGAAATTAAAAAAGTATAACAACATAATTATATATATAAATACACACCATGTGTTCTTTCACTCTTAATAATTGTAGGTACTAGACCCAATAGTATAAAAGATTAAAGTCTTAAAATGTAATTTACAACACTAGTTTCTGAACAAATTTATACAGGATGACTAAATTTTTACATTATGAATAATATGAATTCATCACATAATTAGGCATGTTTATGTATGGGTAAAATTGGCAGAAACCATGGTCTTTGCTGTAGTAAATAACTGTCACTGGAGCGTGCGCCACCAAATTAACCAATTCTATCCTCCTTTGTCATGTTACACCACTTTTACTTCTGTCTCCATATGATATTAAATTTTTGCCTGCTAAGCTATGGGCACAGAGAACATTTCACAATAATGTATTTAAAGAATAAATAAACCATCTATTATAAATTTAACCTACACGCCAGCAACACAATAAACCCACAGTCTTTCCCTTCCAAGCTACCTACTGGATTGTTGATGCTTGTTCTGCCTGCATTTTTTCACAAGTACATAGCAGCCATTGCAGCATTTCATCTCCACCCTTTGCTGAGAAAACTGTTGCCCTGGGCATTGACTTCTTACAGAGCATGTGTGAAAACCATCATTGAGTGTTTGCCTCATTGATATTCAGTTTAAAAGACCATGCGACATTCCCCTAACAGTCAAACACTACGAGGAGATTTATAAAGGTCATTTTGACCTCATCGATGTGTTCCAAATTTTTTGCCACTTTTCTACACTATTTTTCTATTAGTTCAACCTTATAAGGGACCGATAAAAAGCACCAATAAACATTGGTATCAATAAATATTGATCTGTCAAAACTGGCACACTTGGCACTGTTTTCAGTGTGACTCTCTTTCTATTGCATAGTGATATAGATACAGTATTGATGGTCTATTTTGAAGTGAAAAAAGCATTTGAGTTTCAAGATGATTGGACCAACTCCATTGGGAATAATGGTGATATTGATATATTGCTGCTATTTCACCACCATTACAAATGAGAAACCTTTCAACTTTCATAAAAATCCTGCAATGTATGATTGATGATGTTGAAGGCTTCATTAGTATATTAATGAGGATCCAATATTATAAGATAGCCCTACAATTTAAAGGTATTGTTTGCTGCTTCATAATATAGCAGTTTAAGCTGGCAGACCCTATGCTTTCAACATAATGATAAGGATACATTAGTTCTTCTCTAGGATTTTTACTGTTATCTCTCTTTTTTCTTTTTTTTTTTTTTAATCTTTTTAACCATATAACTTTTTACATACAGAAAATATGGACTTTAACCAGAGTAAAAGATTTGATTTAAGCCACATGGAAACTTAATGATTAGACTTTATATGCACATGATATGGGTATTGTCTTTAAAAGGGTTCCTTTTCTAACTTGTTATACTCTTGAAAAAAGACTGAGGCCTGTAACATGCAGCGTATAGTACTCAAATCCTGCTGTATTGTTTACTGTTCCCTGATCTATATTGTTTTGCTAAAGAAAGGTGGATCAGAAGGTACATTTGGGTTTTTTTTTTTTTTATATTTTGTTTATTAAGAAGAGAGAGTTGTACATTTTTGAGTAGTTATTCAAAAGTCATAACCATTGGTAAGTTTTGGAACGCATCAGTAACATTAATAATTGTTGAATTGAATTAATAAACATTTTAACAAAGCAATTCTCATTTTTATTTTTTGTGTATTTTTTTTTTAATGGTTAAGTAGAAACATCTCTTCTGTAATTTTCCATTAAAACTGGGGAAGGGTAAGTTAGGTAAGTAATAAGGGAAAAATCAAAATAGTTGTTTTTTAGGAATCGGGAAGGGGTAGGGATAGGTGGGATGGGAGGGTGTAACTTGGGGTCATTAAAAACAATTTATCTTGCCTTTTGTAATTTGTCTCTTTCGGATGTCTTCCACTGGGGTGCCCCTCTTTCTTCTTTTTTTTCTCCCGCTGCGCCTCCAACTTCACCTTTCACTCTTTTTTTTAAAATTTATTTGGCTTGTGCGTGAACGAGGCATTTTTCCTTGTTTTGAAAGGTACATTTGTTAACAGATACTTGAACATAACCTCCAGAGATATATTATTTGGACTGTCAATGAGAAGTTAACTTGCAATGGATAGGAAATAGTCCAAACAGTTAATGCTTACCAAAATCATTTTTAACTGAAACTGGTTCCTGGATGTTATTGGAAGGTAAGTATTTTAGTAACTTTCTAGAGTCTGATAATACTGGATACCTACACTTCTCTCTCTTCCTGCTCTGTAAGTGCTTTGAGTCCCCAGCTGGACTGATTTGATATAGTTGCAGTAATGACAAGCATTAAAGTATCAGATGTATTATCACACATTGTATTCTTGATACTCATAAAACTGGACATGGAGCCCTTTTTTCATTATTCTTTGCTTTACTTAGCATTATTGAATAGAAATGAGTTATAAAATACAAGTAAGAAGACTAATCCACAAATCAGTATTAATATGGATGGAATGACTCATGGCGTAAATGCATTCAAATTTATTCAGATCATGTTGCAAATCTTTTCAGAATATTAAAGAAAATTAAAATTTCAGAATGGCATGTAAACTAGTTTTAGGGAAAGGAAATATATTTGTAAAAAAAATATGAATACAGCAAAAGTTAAATAATTCTAATACTAAAGAGAAATAAAAACTATTTGTATATAAGCTACCTTCATATTGTTGTTTAGAAAGGTTTTAATGTAATTGTTTTGATCATGTTTTCATTAAAGGAGAACTATAGTCAGATTACATCTTTACATATGCAGTACTATACCTTAGTGGGAAGAGTTTCTCCCCAGTAAATGTTTCATCAGAAGCTGGTTGATTTATAACAGAGCACTGATAAACTTCAGCACCAGGAAATGTGTGTGATATAACTACTAAACACAAGAAGAAAAAGCTGCCTGACTGCTATTGGTTAAGCAGTGTGCTGACCTTTTGGCCTCATTAGCCATGCTTTGTTTGCATTCCTGGAATGCAGGCATTACATTACACACTAGGCAAAAATGTCCAGGAGAGGGTATCCTTTCCTGGAAAACTGGCTAGTACACATCATACACACATTTCCTGGTGCGGAAGTTTTCTAGTGCTGTTTCATCTGAAGCAGGATAATTTATTACACATCTACTGGGGAGAAACACTTCTCACTAAGGTATAGTACTGCATATGTAAATATGTAATCTGACTATAGTTCCCCTTTAAAGAATTTAAACACTTTTTTTTAGCTCATACTAACACTTTCTCATTTTTGCCATTTTCCTAATATGAGTTGAGACACTGTCCATGCATTCTTCGAAAAAAAAAAAATCAGCCTCCACATCTGTTTCATGTACTTAAATCCATCAAGCTACATTACTGGCTGGAGTTCAAGACTGTCCATAAGTTTCCTCAATTAATCCATCAACTTGCAATTCCCGTACGGTAACCCTAATGTCTTATGAAAAAAAATGGTATGATTAAAAAAGTCTAATGATTTTTTCCAGCCCCCCACATACTCACACACATGCACACACATCCAAACACACATACACACATATATAAACACACCTAGAGATTAATTTATGAAAGTCCAAATAATTGTGTTAATTTGCGAGTGTTGGGGCATTGTGAAGGGATGAGGATTCACTTCGACAGTTGAATTATCTCTTTGATGAATAAGCCCCATAGACTTTGGGCTGAGCCAAGAGAAGCAGGGTAAACTGTAATTCATTTACTTGATAAGAGAAATACACATAAAAGCTGAAAATATTTAATTGAATTGGCACAAGACAAATGATGGGAACCTGATGACTCTCATTTAACATTGTTTAGCAGCACATGCAACATTATCCTGCAATAACAATGTTACTATATTAATAACATTCTCACAATACAAGGTGCATTAACATGCTGAAATAATTACCAAGGAAATTTCCCTTAGCATGTGAGATAACATTTCAGTTTATATTGTCTCCCGACAATAAGATGAGTTTGATTTTTATTTAATAGTTCCTGTGGAATAGAAGGAGCCAAAACAAACAAAGACTGCATGAAATGATTTTATGGGACTATTATTTGATTGGAGGATCCTAACAACATCATTTCACAGAAATGTAACACGTGTATTATGAGTAGGGACTTCTCTTTCACCTGATTTAAAGGGGCATTATAGTGCTGATATAACTGCACACATACATATAAAACTCCTTAATACTAAGCCAATTGCTGACACAAATAGTTAAAAAAAAAGTTTAGGGAAGAAATAATGCTTGCACTTTGTTTCCCTTAATTAGTTTTACTGAGAGCTGACATTTTCCTTCTCCCGCTCCCCCTCCTCTTTCTGTTCTGCAAGTCAGGCAATATGTGAAGAAAAATCTGCCTGACTGCTATTGGATAAGCAGTGTGCTGACCTTTTGACCATATAAATTAAGCTTGAAATACGGGAGATTACAGAGGGAAAGCTAACTTCACATTGAAAGGTGCAAAATACAAGAAAATCTCAGATTTGTGGAATAATCAGGCAGAGCCTGGTTTATTGTTTTGCATCGGCATCCCTCAGAATATCAGTGACCACTCCAAACCCAAATCAACTATGGTGTAGATCCTTCTGCTGCCATTGGTTCTCTCACAAGGGGCATTTTGCTGGGCAACCTCCAGAGTGACTATGAGTGAGTGAGTCTGAACTTAGCCTAAGAGCACTTTAACTCAACCATAACCTGTTTCAGAGTTTATCAGAGATCATAGGTGCTATGCTGTTTGCTCTTTCGGTCTCATTGGATTACAATGCAGGTCGAATCCATGGGTTGTACATCTGTTATATCTAAAAGACAAAATGAAAGTAATAACAATTCATTGGAATAACCATCGCAGAGGTAACAGAGAAATTCATGTGGATAATGGATTTTTTCCCTTAAGTTAACTTAATGCTCCTTACTATGGTACTTCTCTGTAGTTACATCCTTTTTATCAGCTGATCTACAATGATGACTTAAAATAATAAAATACTTTCTGGGTAAAAATATTAGTGCCAAAAGATAGCAATAGAGTCTATAAAGCAACTGCCTTGACTGCAGATAACTATTTATGCATATTATTATATATTTTTTTTTCAGTTTCACGGCCATAGAAGCTATGGTCACAAGCAATTTCGGGTGTGTGGCTGCTACACAAGCAAAGTGTAAGTCTCCTAAGATATTTCCAATTCACAAAATGCCATTCTATACTTGCCAGCTCCCAGTATAATTAGGACACTTTTTTTTTTTAAACTCACATGATTCTTGATTGCTGAATTGAGTATGATCAAAAGAATTTTCATGAATGTAAAAGATTATGCTTCTTTTTATAGTCAATGGCAATTTATTTAAATATGATACTCAGCAGGAGAACAAAGTGCACAAGTAGTTTATCATAACCATGCAAGGCATTTAGGTTGATTGTATCCCAAAAATGTCTAAAATGATATTACCAGAGGCGGGGGTGGGGGGAGAGAAACAGCAGATAAATATTTATAAATGTGAAAGTTCAGTTGATTAATATAAGTGAAACAGATGGAAGATGATTTCCCAAGTACAGTAACAATACAAGCAATAATTCACTGATAATTGTCCACAAAGACTTTGAGAAGTGAGACAATCTTTCCATTCTCATCATGAGAGAAAATCAAATACTATTTAACATATAAATCACCTGGATCATCAAACCCATACTTTTTTCTTAATCGTGTTATATAAACTGAGAAGAGCAGTTTGCATGTTAGTACTAATCTGAAATCAGACAAGAGCATTTTAACTAGTTTCCAGGCTTTCATCTCTGGATAAAAATGTAAAAAAAAGAAAAAAGAAAAAAAATTGGGGGAGCAGGATTTTTTTTTATTTCTACGCATTACAGATTTTGTCACCATTTTGAGATTTAAGAAATACCACTACTTCTGATTCCTAGATTCATAATAATCCATAATCTTGGACACAAACTGGACACACCCTTTCTTCTAAAATCTATATTGTTTTTGGAAGGTCCATAAAATGTGAAAATAGGACCAAAATATGAAATATTTAGTATAAATATAAATTCTCATCAAACTGTAATAACTTTGAAATAAAATGTCTCCAAGAAATAGAAGAATACTTTTTTTCCTCAGCAATAGAATCATTATAACAATTTTGTTCTTCAGAAAAAGTTGATTGCCTTGTATCTAGCTTAAAAAAAGCAAACATTTATTTTTTTTTTCTAAAGACAGGTTCCAATTCTTCTGGTCTTTAACTTTTTAAAGGGCGAAATTTAATAAATGCAGAAAATGCTGATTTCACCTTTCCAGGTTTCTCGTGGCAAATATTGCATGAGTTTTTCGATTGGTATTTACCAACAGAAACTTTTCAATCAAGTTTTTCCATTTACATTAGTAGTACGGCTACCTTTCCATCTAAAAATTCAATAGAAAAGTTTCTGTCGGTTAATATCGATCGAAAAAAAAAATCTCATGATATTTACCACGAGAAACTGCCCAGATCTCATGGGAATAAACTCAGAAAGGCAAAATCAGCCTTTTCTGAGTTTTAACTCTTCCTTGGATGAAAGAAGGCTAATTTTTCTCTTCAGAAGTTTTCATTAGCTTAAGCGTAGGAGTTTCTGACTTTAACCAATATGAAATCAGCTACCTGCACCTGTGTAGTAATCTCCTTCTTTCCTTGTTGGGCATTGGACTGCCACCTTTGTTTCATTAAAGGGTGACCTTGAACCTACTTTCCTACTACTACTCAGAGGGAAGATGAGAACACTGAATACACACATTACTTCAGGTCAGAAGATTTTCTCTTTCTTATGTTTTCCAAGGGATGGAAGTTGTGTAGTAGGATTTAAGTGGCCTCAAGAGGTAGACACATCTTACACTATGCACAGAGATCCCATATGGAAGTTCTCCCATGTGGTAGAACGAGCAGAGGTAGGGGGGCTGAGACAGATTATTAAGCAGGGAATTTGGACATAACAGGAACCATGACGTACACTTATTTCATATCTAGGATATTTTAATGCCCAGATAAATCCACACAGGATTTACAGATGCCAGGGTAACCTTTAACTACATCTATACCTCCATTACTTACCAGCTGTGTTCTGGTACCTGCCCTTCCTGTAACTCACCCACAATTCCATAAATGTTGCTGGGGTTGAAATAAACACCAAATACAAAAACTGAACAACATTACACACTGGTTTACACTTTGGCTAGTGTCCTGCTCAACTTTTACCATTTGTATTTTTTTACACACACAGCAAACGGACATCCTACCCCCTGTGCCCCCATTCACTTTCCTGGTTAAATAACTGAAAACATTTGGCAAACATGTTGCAGATTAGTTAATGGAGGCAGGTTGTTTAAAGACATTTTATCACATTTGCAAGCTGAATAAGCTATAGTATTGTCATGGATTTGCCCGTTGTCCTCTGCCTGGATACAAACTAGCAGCCTGCTGCTCCATTCTTGGCTGCATTGTACACTGTGCTATTCAGAGTGGGATTTGTGGGCCAGAATACAGCTGTGTTCCAACTATCCACTGGGCTGGCGCTGAACTGACTGGCTACCCACCTGTTCTGAGTCAGCATTGGTGCTACCTGTTAGTTACTCACTTACCTACAATATATAATGATCCTCCCTTACTGTGTTCCCCGCCAAGCTGGTCTCAGTTATCCTGTTTCCTGCCTAAGCCTTGTTGTTATTTGCCTTTCTGTGTACCAACCTTGCCTGCCCTTGACCCTGCCTGCCCTGACCTGGATTCTGCCTTGACCTTGTCTTGTTTTATTCTCGGATTTGTCATCTTGAATCCTATTCTCCTTTGTTTGTGTTTGTCTGTTTCTGGTTTTGCTCTCTTTCCTTCCCTTCCTGTTCACTCATGGAGTTCCTAACTAGGTTGCTTTCTCCTTGTTCTTTTCCTTGTACTATTCTAGTTTGTCTATCCTGTCCAGTCTGTGTTCTGTCCTGTTCCATTACATCACCATCGCTACTGTAGGTCTCAGATCCTAGCCGCTCCCACAGTAGAAAGTACGGGCCCTGAAAGGGTGTCGGTGAACACTAGGAATTGCTGGGCTCTTCCACAATCTAAAGAGGTGGTCCCAGGCTTCTTTGCTTCCTATCTCTTAGCTAAAGCTATTGTACCGTGACAATGAATCACATGAATGTTCATTTGGGTTGCAATAGGAGTCCAGCCCTTTTATTAACCTGAATGATAAAGTGGCAATAGCCCTTCCCTTAGCATTGCTACATGCAAAACAAATGGTTTGTTTATGGCCCAATTATTTTCAGGAAAGGGGCTATGGAGCTATATGTTTCTGTTATAAAGATAGCCTGGCTATACAGACATGTGTAAGCCTCCATAGAAATCAACCATTTCTTTGCGTGTGTATCCAACCATAAATAGTGTTTAGTAGATATACTGCTCAGCCTGTGTGCTATGACAGTGCTCTTATACATAGATTTGGTTAGACAGGCTACCCTTACAATGTGTTTGGCACAAACTTCTCATAGAACATTTTCTTGTATCACCTCCACAGAATAATTCTGAATGATTGTAACTCCCTTTATCCAGACTGACCTGACTATGCCCAACAAAATAAAAGCTACACAGAATAATTCTGAATGATTGTAACTCCCTTTATCCAGACCGACCTGACTATGCCCAACAAAATAAAACCTATACAGAATAATTCTGAATGATTTTACTCCTTTTATCCAGACTGACCTGACTATGCCCAACAAAATAAAAGCTCCACAGAAAAATTCTGAA
>WMED01009584.1:0-16222 GCA_019650415.1 Pipa parva | reverse complement strand
CACTGCAAAAGCCCTGCAGCTTTGAATTCCGACTAGGAAGGAGTCGGTTTTTAAGACAGAGAATATGAGAGGGATGGGGGCATGGCCTCATACTCTACAGGAAGGAGGAATATTTTACAGAGGGATAACAAATGCTGCAGAGTGAAAAGGTGAGTGAGGATTTCATTAATCGTTTTTCCACTTTACTATACTTTAATGGGGAAACCTTTATAAATAGGGTTTACTTACACTTTAAAGTAGCTTTTGCGTGTATTCAGTAATAATGTTTAAAAATACATATTTTAACATTAAAAGAACTACAAGTTTTATAACCAAAATAAGGGATATTATTATTTATATACTGCCAATATAAACATTTATTTTTTCACAGCTCAAATTCCCAAGCTGTATTTTTTTTTTTTTTGCCACAACTGCAAATTCTACTTCCTCTTATAATAAAAATGGATTCTTCTGTGACTTTAATTAAATGGCAAGCAATCAGAATATTACATCTAATACTACTTATGTTCAGAATTTGTCAAAATAAATCATTCAAACCTTTCATAATGAATTATAAGGATCAACAATGACAAGTTATTATGGCATTACATCAAAATCACATATCATTTGGGAAAATATTAAACTAAACACAAACATTTGCAAGTTATTTACATAATAATCATGACTTTTATGAATAAAGAAGTATGATTTAATTCAGTCAGTACTCTGCATCACATCATAACAGTAAAAAGTGCAACCAGATTTGAAGGGGGTTATTCACTAAAGTCCGAATTGTTGCATATAGGTGCGAATTTTCCAGATAAAGAAAGTCGCTATAGGCTACTACTGTCACAGTCGCATCTTTATAATGAGAATAAATAAATGTGATAGTCGAATTCGCACCTTAGTTAATAACCCCTTTGGTGTAGAACAGCGGTTCTCAACCTAGTTGAGACCACAACCCTCCATGATGACGTCACATGCTGATGTTTGGACCTGACATCATCGCGTCACATGTCACGTGATGATGTTCATGTCACATGTCAACATGTGTCAATGTGATAAGAATGTGTTAGTGTGTTATGGGATTAAATGGGAACTATAGTGGTAAACCATACTTACGTGATCGATCTAGAAGCAGTATACAAAGTACAGGATTGTCAGATGAATAACATCACCTATTTGCTCACATCCAGGTCTATGTAAGTGATGTCGATCCCTCACATAGACCCCCTCCCACAACTTTCGGTAAAACTAGCTGACTGTGCATGCCAAGACGATCTGGGCATGCACAGTTGGTTAGTTTTGCCAAAATTTGAAATACTGGAGGCCTTCCCTCAGCAGCCCACATCATGTGACATCACTCAAAAGGCTGGTGAGGGAGAAGAAGGCCTGGACTGTCAGAAGAACCTGCTTGAGGCCCTTTGCCAGTCTGAACCTGTAAGGGTATGTTGACATGGAGCAATATCAGTTCCCTACAGTATTTTAAAAGTAATTGAGCTTATTTACTCACTTATTTATGTTAATAGCAGTCAAAAAGAATTTAGTTCTATGGCATCTCTAAAGATTTAAATCCACTTAAAGGGTGTAAAGCATATTTATTTTTGTTTTGTAGTTTAATACTCTTGTTCACTTGTATACAAATATGTGACATATAAGAAGGTATCATTTCTTTCCTGGAAACACTATAACTTCAGTGACAGCTTTCTACTCAAGACCTCCATTTTAGTGTGATAAATTGATTACCTGTGGGTCTTATTTTGAGATGGTAAGAAAAAAAAATTTCTAATGTATCATAAAATGTATTCAAATAACATCATGCTTATAAAGACCTGTAAATGTAAAATAAGGGGAAAGCTGAAAACTTGTAAGGACACCACCTAGGAAATAATAAGAAATATGAGGCGTTTGACATTGGTTAAGATAATGATGATTAAAACCATGGACAGCTTTATGTTCATGAATTCAAGGATTGCAATGTATTGTTCTCTCAGTATTATACACATCTGTTTTTTCAGGAGTTTTACACAAGTGCCATACGAATTTCCCACATCCAGTAAACCTTAAAGTCCTGTTTTCCAAATTGTTCTTTAATTTTCTTCAGCAAAAATTAGTGTGTGAAGTAGTTTAAATCAAGTACCAAATAGATAGAACAGTCACTGCTCTATCTACTTGGTGCTCTTTTATGAAGTCTCATTAAAACTGGGGGACTCTTCAGTTCTGTCAATCTATTGACCTAAAAAGTGGGGAACACATTTTAGCAGTGGACAAGCGTTCCCATTTAGGAGCATTTCCAGAGGATTCTTCCCATTCAGTATCAATTGTTACTCTGTTATTGTGTTGGAGGCTGTTACATCCAAGGCTAAATCTACATACTCAGTGGAATCTAACAAGATTGTGGTACCTATTGGCTGCCATATAATATCACATGAAACACCAATTAGTTTGGACATAATACTAAGAATACGAAATAGCTGGAATTATATATTTGTCAAAATTCTATTCAGTATTACATTAGGAGCCTCATTGACTAAAGTTCGAATAATCGCATAAAGCTATGAATTTGCATCTATTCTCCCCTTCCCCAAGTTCGCTTATTGTGTAAACTCTGTGAAGTGGCAAATACGAGACCAATTTAGTCGAGTACACAAGTTGCAAACTTATGGAGCTCTTTGCATCATTTTGTATGTACATGCTCAGGTACTTCTACTATTAACTAAGCAGAGGAGTTGTGTAAACATGTGAATGTGACTAGTTGAACTGCTACAAATTTACCTTTGCCACTTCAGATTGGAGAATTGTGGGGGCTGATGACAGGGCTCAATTGTGGCTTAAGGCGACTATTCATTCAAAAGTGACAACGGTGACTGAGAACAAAAGACAAAATGACCTAGTGGGATATGGTGAGACTGACATCACTTCCCTTTACTTGTCGAATTCGCCTCACTATGCATGACTCCTCCTCCTACTTCGATCTGACTGACTACTACACACTACAGCTGTTTTTACTGTTAAACAAGTGTATTCTCCACTTAGTCAATAGTGAGCAGTGAATTTATGTCTATTTTGGTGATGTGACTCAAATTGTAGTGAAGTGAATTTGACAGGTGAATCGCACTTTAGTCAATGAAGCTCTAGGTCAGCGGTTCTCAACTTTTATGAGACCGCGACCCCCGCTGACATCACTACGCCATCACGTGCTGACGTCACCGCGCAGCGCGTGATAATGTTTCGGCTGAACGTCATCACGTACGCGCGTCACGGGGTGACGTTCGGCCGAAGCGTCATAACGTCACGCATCACGTGGTGACGTTTTCGGCCGACATCACCCTGCAGGAACCCTTATAAGAAGGTTCCAGGTGCCGGAGCAGTTCTTGACCCCAGTGGGATGGCCTCCCAACCCCCACCGGGGTCTCAACCCACAGGTTGAGAACCACTGCTCTAGGTGTCTGTCCCTTCATACTCATGCAAAGAAAGAAAAACATTAGTAAGTATTATTTTTATTAATCTATATATTGCCAACATCTTCTGTGGTGTTGTACTATGGGGAACATAAAAGACAGCGAATTACATTCTATACAGTACAATACTCCCTGATCGCAAGAGCCTACAATGTAAGTACATTAAATACTTTGCACATACAATATTTATAGTTGAGGAAAGTGTTTGAAAATCAATGCCTTCCAGATATTTAAGCTATAGATATACTGTGTGTTTTTACCTAAGCATGATTCTAATTACATATACCATAGCAGTGCTTCTAAACTAATTGGGTGAGAAAATGGTAATAGGGGTTCCATGAAAATGGAAGATTTGATATCCATAAGAAAGACAAAGGGGAAGATAATTGGGACTTTGGCAGTAGGGTGGCTTACAGGGCTGCAGCACATACAGGCCATTGATTTAAAGGGGATCTATAGTGGCACATCATACTCACCTGATCAATCTAGCAGCAGTACACTTTGTTAAGACATTATCATTTTGTAAATCAGAATGAGTTATTTTCTAAGTCAGTTTTGCTTGGTCTTTTCCTATTCAGTAAACAATCTTGACAAGTATTTTCCCTTAGAAAGATGAATCCGGCACTCCCAGAAGTAAAATCATAAAGTTTTATTTAACACATAGTTAAAAGCAGGTTCCAAAGTGATATCCAGTGAAGATAAAAACAGCAAAAGGGCACCCCCTAACGCATTTCGCACAATGGGCGCTTAATCATAGGTAGGATGCCAATATCAAACATAGTATATATAGTAAAAACTTACCTGGGCACCATGGATAACAAGGAGCAGCTCCAGTAATGTATAAGAGAAGAATATCGGTATCTAACTTCATTCATTTGGTTGAGATACACTGCTGGCAGGAGAGGGAGTGTTGCATAGTACTGTGAGGCAGGGTAGTAATTGCAATCCGGTGTAGATGTCACATGGGATCGGCAGTGGTAAGGATGGCGGCTAGTGTCAATTTAAAAAAGAGATCCATACGAAAAAAGCGCTCATGTTACAGTAGGAATACTTAAACCGACCCTGTCATATGTAAATGAGTGGATGTGCCCAGTATGACATAATAGAAACCTGTGAAAAAATAAACAAATGAATAAACACTAATAATATAAATCGATGGCTTGAAAGGCTATAATGTCATGGCAAAAAGATAGCAGTCAAAAGGAGGCAAAAATATCATGTATTGTCGGCAAACAATGTGTTAATGCATGGCACGTTAATGACAGTTGCGGATGGTAAATATTAAAGTGGTAAGATGTAAGTTGAAATTTTGAAAAGAGTGATTACAATAAAATATAAAATAAACAATAAAAAATATATTAACTGTGAAATTTAAACTATGGTTGGAAAGGTGAACTGTTTGAAAGAAAATAAGAGGAATTGGGACTAATAGTTAAAAATATGTATTTATTAATGGTGGCGTAAGGTGAACTAAGTAAAAACAAAAGCAGTATAAATAAGTGTAAAATATTAAAAATTAGAAAATTATTAATTTAGTTTAATAGGGACTTGAGAGTGATATGATTAAAGGGTAACTAAATATGTGTAATAAGGAATGTAAAAAAAGAGCAAATTAAATAGAAGTGTGAAGAAAAATAATGAAAGTGACACTTAGGATGTGATTGCTATAATTTAGGGATCCGTGAAATAAAGAAGATCACAAGTGAAATTGAGTCCTTTAGGTTGTCTGGTAGCTAAGTGAAACATCCAGTAAACCTCTCTCTTGTTAAGGTGTTTAAGTATGTCACCCCCTCTGGAGTTTGGACTAATTTTCTCTATAGCTTGTACAGTAAAATTATTTAAACCACAACCGGCATTAAAGTGCGTAGCCACATTGGTAGTTTTACATTTAACAATGTTATTTGTGTGTTCCCAGATGCGTTCCTTTAAGGCCCTAGTGGTGCGTCCAACATACTGTAATTTACACAATTTACAGGTGATCAAGTAGACAACATTCCTTGAGTTACAATTAATATAAGATTTTATTGGGTAACTTTTATTGGTAACTGTGCTAGTGAATCTGGGTGCTACTATAAGGTACTTGCAACATGTACATATATTGGCCCCACATTTAAAGCAACCCTTAAATGATAACCAAGTAGATTTGTGATTAGAGTGTAAACCCACTGAAGTGAGTGTCATGGAAAGGGTTGGTGCCCTGCTTGGCACACACTTAACTCCTTTTGAAAGTAGAGCCTTTAAATCAGGATCATTAAAAAGTATAGGAATATTATGTAGTAGAATACTTCTAACTTGGTTAAATTCCTGACTGTAATTGGTGACGAATACAGGCACATGTGCATATTTATCAAGGGGTTCAGCAGATCGTGTGTGTGTGTACATTTAGAACCGCTATGTTTGAAATTAGAGGTATGTGATATACTCTTTCTATCTCTTTTGCTATGTGTGGAATTAGTAAATCCACTAATAGTGGTGAAGTCCTGTATAGAAGAGCCCACTGGAGAGAGAAGTGAAGATCTAGATGTATTGTAAGCTCTTTTTATAGCTGCATCTAGAATATCTACAGGATAACCCTTGTCCATAAATCTGTTCTTAAGTTCTTCAGATCTGAGAAGAAAGGAATGATCTGATGAACAGATGCGCCTAAGGCATAAAAACTGACTTGTGGGGATAGATTTCAAGCAGTGTGGAGGATGACAACTGGTGTAAGCAAGCAATGAGTTAGTCGCTGTAGTTTTCCTGTAGATGCCGGTGGAAACAGTGGACTTAAAGTGATTACCTGTTAAGGTGACATCAAGGAAGTTAATGGATGCATGATTAAATTCCTTTGTGAACAAGAGACCCAAAGAATTATCATTAAACTTAGGCAAAGAATAAATTGACATCCTCATCTGTACCCCTCCAGACCAAGTATTTTCCCTTCCCATGTGCATGTAATCTGCTAAATCTTTCATTTGCCACTTCGCTCCTCAAGAAAGGTTAATTTGCTAAAGCAGAAGAAGCAAGGTTCAAACACCAAAAATGATCTCCAAAGAACCATGAAAATCAGAACTGCAGAACACTGAAGCACTAAGAAAAAGGAACAGCGGAACAATCAACACAGATGCAGCACAAGGAAACCATAATGCCAACAAGAAACTAGTGCCTAATCGGCAGAATATTTAAATCCACCACTTTGATGTTACAAGGGTAACTAACGACAAGGATTGGAAATTTGGCATTAATGAAATGGTTACATGGAAGAAGCCCCAAAGATTGTGAACCAGTAACCCAATAATTTTTTTTTTTATGTATTAAAAAAAACTTTCTTGAAGTGATTGAATTGTATACAAAATAATTAGGAACTCATATTTTAAGAAATATTTTTTTAAGGATTAGAACAATCAAGGACTGAATACAAATAACAGCCATTTTTTCTAAAGATCCCTGTAGAATAAGTTTTTTTATCACCCACCATAATTCCAACTGAGTATGCCAAGAACAAATTTTCCAACTTATTCTATTCTTTATTGATTCTGACAGCACAAAGAAAACCCATTCATCTTCAAAATTCAATATTCTTCTCCATGAAGTGAAGCATATGCTTAAATTGGAGCATTACTAGAAGGTATGGACAATAAGTAAAAGAAACATGTTTTTAAGTAAAGCCATTAAAATCAAGTGCAGAAGGATTGTCTTGTAAACTTTATCAATCACAGTAAATGTATTTCATCTAATGATTAGAGTAGATTAAAGTGAAGTCCCCTGAGTACCCACATTTTAGTATGCTATGCAATAATTGGTATTTTTCAATCTTTCCATAGTTATTGCCGCAGTGCAATATTCAGAAACTCCAAAAAGTCCAGCTTTATACCTATGATTTTTGACATATTTAATATATGGTTATGCATGTATATTTGGATATGTATTTAATTACATACTTGCCTTCATAATTTGGAGGTAACATGGCTCAATAAATCATAAACTGCTGCCAGTTCCTAACTATGGTTTACTTGGACTTTGTGAGGTTGAAGAGATTCTAATTTCAACAGGTTTTTAAAATGTCAGATCTGATGGTCTCTAAAAAAACTTAGTCCTCTTTGTCAACGATGGCCAGTCATCTTTCCTGGTTCCCTTCCAGCCTCTGATGTATGGTATTTTCCATACAATCTAAAAGAAAAAACAGAGGGATGCACACACTGAAATAGTGGTATACTGCCATACTTTACTTAACCACTGTGCAGATATCAAGAAAACCAAAACAAGGTTTCGGGGGGGCAACAGACTTTCTTTGTCAAATTATAAAACTAACAAGGTGAAAAGTATTTATAGTCATGGATGCCTTTAGCTACTCCCCAAGTTGAAACATAAACGTCATGTGACCAATACATACAAGCGAACAGATTAAAGTCCAAGTAAATTAAATCCAGAAGTTTTTTTCTGATGTGTATTGAGTTCCAAATAAGGTATTTTGTTACAAAAAAAAAAAAAATCAAGAAAATGTATTGAATTAGATAGAGTGATAATAATACATTAATTGTGACAAACTATTACAATATATATATAAAAAATATCAAAGGTCACAATAAGTTTTTTTTTAGATTTTTTCAAGATATCAAAATAGGCCTTTAAAATGAATGACAATTGAACGCATTACCTTAGCCATGTTATTCAAGTAAGTACCATCATTTAGGATTCTATCTGGAATAGAAGATGAAAACATAATAAATAGAGGGATATTACATGGATTTAAATTGACAAAAAACAATTAAGATTACAATTTTCATTGAAGCCTTTTGGATGGAGAGTGTCAAGTCTCCAAATCTAAAAGGTTTCCCTTTGGAGCAAATAAGTTTGATAAAAAAACATTATTTTTAAAGGATAACTTTTCCAAAATTTGTCAACGAATTTGTGAAATGTTGTGTTCCTTCTCCCAAAACTGTTTGGTAAATTGGAACTCCTTTTTATAATGATCCTTTTTCCCTTTCTCCTTCTTAAAGGTAACATTACCTAATGTATCTTCCTCTGTAGGTTTGTAGCAACTTATAACACTTGTGAGCTCATTTAGGCATACTCTGCACTGGTGAGAGGTATGTACAATAGGTATGTACAATGTTAAGTAAGCCACATGGACATTTTAGGCAATAAATGACATTAGAGGAATTGTAAGTTGTAAAATGTTTTAAAGGGATAGGTATCCCTTTTGCTGGATGAATGCATTTATTGCCTTTAATTATCCCATTACAATGGTTACAGCTTAATCATGTAAATGTACCTACTCTGTTGGTGATTGGACTTTTTAAAGAAGTTTTTTTTTTCCATTTTTTCCATCCTTTTGATCTACCTCTTTTATAACTAAAAAGGGGAGGAACTTTAAACAGGTCACCTAAGCTTTGGTCCCTTTGAAAGATACCTTAATATTTTAAAATTGTATTTTTAAGGTAATCAGAGTGTGGACTATAGGTGGAAACAAAATAAGTCATTTTATCATTTATCCTTTCATTAACATTACTAGAAAGAAATGTATCCCTATTCATTAAAGGGGCACTATAGTGCTGATATATAACTGCACACATGCATATAAAACTCCTTTATACTAAGCCAACTGCTGACACAAAGAGTTAAAAAAAGTTTAGCGAAGAAATAATACTTGCAGTTTGCTATCTTTAATTAGTTTTCCTGAGAGATGACATTTTCCTCCCCTCCTCTTTCTGTTCTGCAAAGTCAGGCAACACGAGAAGAAGCTGCCTGACTACTATTGGTTAGGTAGTGTGGTGACCTTTTGACTGCATAAATTAAGCTTGTTTACAGGAGATTACAGAGCAAAAGATAACTTGTGCTAAGTAGTAAGTAGGATACCTTTTCATGGAAAACTGGCCAGTACATGTCACACAAATTTCCTGGTGCAGGAGTTTATCAATGTTGCAAACTCAATCATTCTGCTTCACATGAAACAACTACTGGGGAGAAATGCTTCTCACTAAGGTATAGTACTGCACATGTAAAGATGTATTTTGACTTTAGTTCCCTTTTAATCTTTAACAGTCCAACGTTCCCAATTTTGGAACGTTGGACTGTTAAGGGTTAATACAACTTCATTACTATGTGTGTTAAATCTTTATGTCTATAACCTCATTAAACAAATTTCTTAATCATTAGATAACTTTGTATTTGATACTTTGTAATCTCATCAGTTATGCATTTTGCCCTAATAAATTGGCTTTTCAGAAAACCTTTCATTGTGCTAGAGGGATGGAAACTAGATTTTAATATTGTGTTCCTATCTGTTTTTTTAGTGAACAAGTAAGTGGTTAATTTATTTTCTCTAATAGAAACTGTTATGTCCAGATAGTTTATATTTTGCATAGGGTAAATAGAAGCAAATGTAATTGTAGGATGTATCTGATTAATGTAGAGAAGAAAACTCATTCTGATTCTAGTGCAGTTGCAATTACTACTATTTCACTTATATGTATAAAAATTTTACAAATCATCTGCAAGCTTGTGGGCCTCTGCCAGTGCTGCACCTTTTGAGATTCGAATCTGGGACATCAAGTTGATTTCTTGCGGTTTCACAGTGCTTCAAAGCAAAGTTGTTTGTCAGAGTCTTTAACCATTAGTCTCTGTTTCTCTCACAAGGATTTTCAACCTCAGCTACAGAATCCACTTTCTGACTTCTAACTTCACCCCCAACTGGTTCTCCCAGCTGCCTTTTAATGAGGCTCAAACCTGCATCTGGGGTTGTTTACAAACTCTGGACTGAACTCCAGCAGTATGTCTGCATAATTGGGGTATAATACCTCCCCTCAAATATAACACCCTCACACTATCCATAGTCAAGTTAGTTACAGAAAATGTTCAGTAAGAAAAATGTGTTCACTATAGTAGATAATACCATAAAAATAAAAAGTTATTGCTATGCTATACTTACCTTGCTAACCTTCAGCTGCTTACTTAATTTTAACTGTGCACTTAATAAAAAATTATTGCGTTCACATATTTTGTTGTCCAACAAAATCTTACCAAAGTTATCTTAATAGGTTTGTTAAATACAAGCTTGGAACAGTATATAAAGGCTCATTACCCACAAACACAAATTTTTCCCCGTCTCAGCAGATTTTTATCTCTTCATAGAATAAACAACACGCTCAAAGCAGAAAATATGCCCTTGCCCAACAAGGTCATTTAAATAAAGTTTTAACTTTCAAACAATGAAAGGCATCAGACATGCTAGCATGGGTCCCAGGTATTAATTGGATGGGGCTTTGTTACGCATTTAGTGAATGTGCTGAAAGTTTGATCCTTATCATCTGATAGTTATGTTAATTTTTTTTTAAGGAGAACAATACCTGTAAAATATACATATAGTTGATTGTGTCCAGCATCAATACATTAAATGCACTGAGGAACAATTAGCTTTCATCTCACAATCGTATGCCCAGGGTGTTGAGGTGAAAGTTTCCCCTGCGGCAGTTCACTAACCCTTATGTTTGTGACATAAAAAGATCATCACAAAGTTCCTGCCCCCCTTTGAATTCTGACAAAACAGGCCAAAAGCCCATGTCCAGATCCATAAAATGTTTATTAAAGTTTGATGATTGCTAAATTGTTTATTATTTATATTTTTTGAAGGAAAGAGTGCCTGAAAGTCTTCAAACTTTAAAAAGATATCTTACACATAGATACCTTCTTCTCTAGAGGGTTATTCACTAAGGTGCTAATTTGACTGTCGAAACAGCGGTTTCCCATAGTAAATCTGTGACAATTTCCCCAATGTAAAGTCGCAACAGATTTTTAAAGTTAAGATTGTGATAATTTTCCCATAATAAAGTCAAGACTGCGACAATATTTTCATTATAAAGACGGGACTGCCTTTATCTGGCAAATTCGTATCTATACGCAACAATTCAGACTTTAGTGACTTAACCCCCTTATCTGGGACTGCAATGTCCTTACAAGCTGCTGATACTGGGAGTCAAA
Organism: Pipa parva; assembly: GCA_019650415.1. NCBI lineage: Eukaryota > Metazoa > Chordata > Amphibia > Anura > Pipidae > Pipa > Pipa parva. The sequence goes on along the minus strand of WMED01009584.1, from coordinate 4,823 downwards.
ATTGGGTAGAAATACACACCCTTCTATGATCCAAAACAAGATATGTCACATGACAATTCTGATTTTACCCTTTTTTGGCTCAACATATTGGAACACTATCTAGGCAGGATCCTGCAACTCCCAGGCCTCCCAGTGCATTGAACCACCTTCTCTAGACAGCCAGCGTATCATGGAAGGGTCACTGCTTACACTCTGGGCATAGTGCAATGCTCACAATAACTTTGGGTGGCAGGATTTCTTTTTAAGAGGAGAACACAAAAAATATATATATATAAATGCCCCAAATGCTTTACAATTACTACTACATTTAATCTGACTTTAGAAAAATTCAAAACAGCTTGAGAATGAGATTGAGTAAGGGTTGTTTTACTAACATATATACCATGACTGCTTTCAGTAAACATAAACAAGACAGTAAGCAATACAATTTATAAAACACTGTATTTGAATAAATGCCATGCTAAACCAAATAGAATTTTTTATTTATCTGGTGTTACTGGCCCTTTCATCCAATACTTTATGTAACTTTTGTTAACAAAAGATTTGGGTGTTATTCATCAAAGTCCGAATTTGCCTTGCATAGTATCTCTGCATCTGTTCGCATCAATACGATTAGGAAGTCGCAAATTCACTTCCTCCTATTCATGAAGCAGTGGACAGCGTCGGATGCCGTCGCATGTGTAGTGTGGCATAGTCAATCGCACTATAGCAGGATAAGAAGTCATGTGGAGTGAGGAGAACTCCTCCAGTGAAAAGCAGTGGCGTCGATCTCATCATATCCCACTAACTGTATATAAGGGAAAAATACTTATTTTTATATGTCACCTTGTGCCTAGTTCATGTTTAATAGTAAACTAATTTAATCGCAGTTGCCATTTTTAATTTTGAATGATTAGTCGCCTTACGCAACACTGGAGCCTTGCCATCAACCCCCTCAATTCGCCACTCTGATCTGGCGAAGGCAAACAGGTAAATTTGGAGCAGTACGCACTGCAAAACCCGCCCCTTCAACAGAATCCGTCGCATGCTGAAAAGAAGAATTACCTGTGCACGCACACGCAAATTGATGCAAAGGGCTCCGTAAGTCTGTGACTGGAGTAAGCGGCAGAATTGGTTGCGAATTTGTCACATCACAGAGATTGCTGAATAAGCGGAGTTGGAGAAGTCGCGAATAGATGTGAATACGTGCATATACAGTTAACATGATCACAAGCTTTACAACAGCTTAGTCATTAGTGCCTCATTTTCAATATGGTGAATTCACTTGTTGAACTCACTGTAATTCACGTCGCATCGCCAAAATAGTTGAGTGGAAAGTACACTTGTCAAACAGGTGGACAGCTGTGATTGCTCTTGCATGCATAGTGTGGTGCAGTCAGGTGGATAGAAGTAGGATGAGAAGTCATGCAGAGTGAGGTGAATTCAACAAGTGAAGGGTAGTGACATCAGTCTCATCATATGGTTGTGGATTCGCCACTTCCCAGAGTTTATAAAATAAGAAATCACGGGGAAGTGGAAAATAGATGTGAATTCATAGCTCTATGTGACTATTCAGACTTATGAGAATGAGGCCCTTAGTTTCAGACACTATCATAATGTTTCCAGAGGGACCTAACTTCCCTTCTTATGTGTGGGTCTGCCCTTTTCTTACCTCTTTGTCAAAGGGACACAGAATTGATTCAAATACACAGAGGAAGGCTAAACTGGAAGGGGGATACCATGAACCTCTTCATTATCTAAATTGTGTTCTGTTTAAAATAGGTCATATCGACTTTAGTTCTTGAGGGGGAAAAGTTATTAAGGAAAATCAAGTTCCTATTGAAAAAAGTACCTTTAAAACTTCACTAAAATAAATGTCTCAGTGAACTTTGAACTACACGCTCTAAACGAATGTAAAAGTTTTCAGAAAAAGGACCAAATTTGTATAGGTTGCAGTCACTAATGTTAAGTTTTGCAGCAGGTCCAGCAGAACAGCCTATACTCACCATACCTGAGCATGCAAAAGAAATATGCTGTTTTTATCAAAGAAGACAAAGGGGTGGGTAACAGGAATTTGTTCTTTGATTTATAGCCCACAGGAGGACAAAAGAAAATATATGTTTTTATTATTATATAACATATGTCATCTCTTACAAAAATATAGGCAGTTACAACTTTTCAGGCATGAAACCCTTAATTCTGTTAGAGCCTGACACTTTAGTCATTAAGGTGATGGATGTATTGTCTGAAGAGAACTACAGATCAATATGTCATTCAGGGGCAGATTCTATTCACAATATTTTTCTGGTAATACCGACACTTTTGACTTTTTCCACAAACAAGTGCCTTACTATTCAAAGAATTGAAGCCATTGATTTTCTTTGTGGTGATTTCATATTCTTCATAGAGCATAGATCTATTGAAGCAATGGGAACAACACAAGCATGATCGATAGTAAAAGTTTTCTTTTTCTGGTTTGTGGTACTTTATCTTATTCTATATGGAACGCTTCATTAACAAATATTAAGTTATTTGATTTAGTCTGCAATTTATTATTCCCAATCTTGTAGAGAGCAATTGAAGAATTTGTCACTTAAAATCCTGCAATCTGGAGCTACTGTTCAAAGTTAGTATTATTATTATTATTAATAATAAACTTACCTGAAAATAAATTAAAAACACAACTTATTTTTAAATTAAAATGTCCTTGTCACTATATAAATGGATACAATTCTCTCCTATTCGGTTATACAGATTATTGTGTATATACATAAAGATTACAACTATTCCCTAGAAAGCATTTAAAGGGACACTAAAGCCTGTAAAAAAAAAGAGCTTTCTATTTATTAGCCACCTAGTATTAAGTACAAGATTTTAAACGACAGATATAGGTTTACCGATTTTGCAGAATAGTCATAGCAACTGAAGAAAAAAACAAGAACAAGAGAAGAGGTTTTCAAGTAATTCTAGCCCCTCCTCCTTTAGTCAAGGGTAAAGCTCACTAACTGAGCACGCTCCCCAGTCCTGAAACTAATTAAAATTCACTTTTACTTTCACTTGCCTCAGTAAACAAGGCAGCTCTAAGAGACTTAGGAGGTTATTTGCTAAGTTGCAACAATTTCCCCATTGTAAAGTCTCAAAAAAATTTTAAAGGTAAAAAACAATTTTCCCATAATAAAGTTGTGACTGCGACAATATTCTCATTAGAAAGACGCGACTGCGACAGTAGCAGCCTATTGCAACTGTCTTTATCTGGTGAATTCACACCTATACACAACAATTCGGACTTTAGTGAATAACCGCCTGAGAAATTGGAGAAAAGCAGCCTAAAACAGCTAATAGTCAAAAGCTGCTTAGTATTCTAAATGCCGCACACAGGTAACAGCCTACCTCTGTTATTGTAACACTTGTAGTGAAAACTAGGTGGCCAATAAACAGAAAGGACTTGTTTTAAAGGCTTTAGTGTCCGTTAACATGGGATAGGCTCTGTGATGGAGGTCTGTTACACACAGCTATAATAAAATCAAATATACTGCAAAAAATAGGAATGGCAACAAGCACTCTCATGAGAGTTTTTTTACCATAAATTAAGGTGCTACCAGATGGAGTAAAAACAAATGAATAACAATTGCAAAGAGAGGGACAGTACTCACTTATACGGTGCACTCATATTTATTTTGTTACAAATTGTATTAACACTGCAAGCTCAATGTGAGGAAAACTAAAACATTAAAAACAATTTAAATACAACCAGAGTACTTGTCTTATGCTGTATATACTTATTGAAATAGTAAGATCTGAGTTTATACAGACACTACATGTTTAATAGTGCTGAAGTCAAACAATATACAAGTTATAATAGTATTCACCCCAGAAACATTACCGTCAGCAGTCTGAGTCAGAAAAAATCGAAAGACTCCTAATAGGAACTGTGTATTCGGTGCATGTCAGATAACACCAGAACAAGAACGGTATGATAAGCTGGGAAGACAGCGGCAAGCACAGGTAGTCGGTCGGACGCGTTTCGTTCTGAAAAGAACTTTCTCAACGATCTAATCCCTTACACGAGTCTGCAGCCTTATAAGCTCTATAGTAAATGACGTCATTTACACGCGTCAATTTGCGCGGTGACGTCAATGCGTATCCTGAAGCAGGAGCATTTATTTTTATTGCGGTCACTCGCACAAACAGTACTTGTGCATCACTAACCAAAAAAGAATTTTTCCAGGTCTCTGTCATTGTCACAACACAGGAACATCATATTAAAGCAATATATATCTCCAATAAATATTAAACAAAATATCATAAATATACAAGCAATTAGATTAACGATCTACAAGAAATTCAAATGAAATTATTTTTCTCTTTCTTGTTTATACATAGTAATTAACTCATAATCTTTTGTGGTCAACATTCAAAAGCGACATACTTCATTCCCATGAACGAATTTGATCCAGATAATAGTCCAAATATATATCCAGAAATAACCACCAACGGAAGGATATCTCAGTCCAGTAATATCAATAGCCATTCTTTGAGTATCCACAATTTAGATTTCAGATAAAAGAAGAAACACATCGATATAACTACTGATCTAACAAATAGATCCGATAGTTGAGATTTGATGATATCCATATGTGGTAGGACCAGATCCTAGATCACTCCAGAAAGTAGTCCCGGTCCAAGTATATCGTTAACCATTTCTTAACAATTGCGAAGCAATCTTAGGCAGGAATAGAAACACATCAGTATGAAGGACTCAGCCATCAATCTTGAGATCGCATCCGATGATACAGACAGATCAAAATTTCCATTTAGTGCAGTCAGATCTCATTCTGGTTAAA
>WMED01009583.1:0-16222 GCA_019650415.1 Pipa parva | reverse complement strand
CCTTTAAAGCGTTCGCTGATGTCCGCGTGCAGGACATCAGTGAGCGCATAACAGCATGTACGAAGTGATGCAAAGGATCCGGAGCTCATTTCGCACATTGCTGAATTACCCCCTCTATGTGGATGTGCTTAAGCACACCGTGCTGCACAACATAGCAGTGCAAATGGACTATTGTAGTCTAATCAATCTACTTCAAATTCAGCTGGGTATTGTAAATAGTTGAAAAGAACATTTCTGGGGGATGGGGGTCACATTGCATTTGTCCTTAAAGTCTATGATCACCTCTGATTAAAAGATATTGAAAAGTATAGTTTCATTGTGGCAGAAGAAGCACAGGATAAAGATTCCAGACAAGCAACTTTATTTCAATAAAACTAATGTGCAAATATATCCAAAGAAATGTGAACTTATATATAAAATACAACAAATATTCTGTTGGCAGTTTTGTATTGTATTGGTAGGTTAGTTAGGTTGTCTCATGCCTATGTAGGAATGGGTGAAATATCAGTTGGCAGTGTTCCCAGTAAGAGAAAGTAGCAAAGTTTGTGGTTCTTGTTAAATATGAACTTTCTGTGAGATGAATATTAAGTCTTACTGTGACAGTGAAAAGTTGTGAATATTTATTTCATTAACAGCTTTGCTCCCATTTACAACCATTACACAGGTAAAAAATGAAGTCATATTGTCAGTACAAAACTATTAAGCAACATAAACAGCGCTACCAGTACACAGATTGTCATTGTTTTTTTGATTATAGTTTGGTAGCTTCTCTAAACTAACCTGGCAGTCATATGAGTGTAGTGTCGACTGGATCACCAGGACACAGGTAAAATTTCCAGAGTGGACAGTCCGCAATGGTCCCTGGTGGAGTTTTAAACTGCATAATCATGGTATATTCCTGAGGGTGCTGTAAAGGAAGATAAAGGTTTTCAGATAAAAAATAGGCAGGATACAAGCAAATTATAGGAACTGAATAGGGAAATAAATGACAAGAAAAAAATCTTTTGTTTAGTGAGACCCTGATCTCTTGTTTCCTGGTTGGACTATGCCCTCCAGTCCAACATTGTGGGGCTTATTCATGAAAGGTCAAATAGTTGCTTAGAGGTGTGAATCTACAGTCGCCACTTCCCCATATTCCTTGCATTCAGCAAACTATGTGATGTGGCAAATTCAAGACTAGGGTTATTCACTAAGGTGCAAATTCGACTGTCAAATTCACAATTCATTCATTCCCATAGCAAATCTGCTACAATTTCCCCATTATAAAGTTTTGAAAATTTTTTAAAGTTAAGATTGCGACAATTTTCCCATAATAAAGTCACGACTACGACAATATTCTCATTATAAAGACGTGACTGCAACAGTAGCAGTCTATTGCGACTGTCTTTATCTGGCAAATTTGCACCTATACACAACAATTCGGACTTTTGCACCTTAGTGAATAATCCCCGGTTCATCTGAAGCAGAATAATTTATTACAGAACCCTGGAAAACCCCTGCACCAGAAAATGTTTATGATATAACTGCTGAAAACGAGAAAAAAAAGCTGCCTGACTGCTATTGGTTAAACAGTGTGCTGACCTTTTGGCCTCATCAGTCATGCTTGACTACATTCCGGAAATGCAGGAGATTACAGAGGGAAAGCCAACTTTTGCGAAGGTGTTAAGCAGTAAGTAGGGCAAAAATGTCTGGGGAAGGGTACCTTTTCATGGAAAACTGGCCAGTACACATCACCCACACATTTTCTGGTGTGGGAGATTTCCAGAGCTTTGTTATAAATCATTCTGCTTCAGATGAAACATCTACTGGGGAGAAACACTTCACACTAAGGTACTGCATATGTAAAGATGTAATCTGACTATACTTCTCTTTTAAAGAGCAAGAACCACTGGCACCCCTTTGTTTCCATTGATTTACTAAAGGTACCACACCAGTATGTAAGCAAGGTCTGCTCATTGGGTTGTGGGTTGGCCTGGGTATGGTGATGTACTATGGTGGTTTTAGTACATACCATAATTATGGCGTTACAGAAGATACTTAAAGCATTGCTTAATTTTACCAATCAATATTATTTTTAAGCAAACCATATCTTAAACATAGACAAAACAACACAAAAATGTGCAATTGCAGCACTATAAAAATGTGAGTAAATAAATAAATAAAAAAGTCCAAAATTCGTGGATGAATGCTGCTTCCCCATATCTTAAACATATCAATGTGTTTTTCCTCAACTCAGTAATAATCAATTTTTTTAAATAAAATAATTGGTTGATATTTTAGCAAATTTACTGCAAGAAATGGTGTGATCTGTCTAAAATGATAGTTCGTTCAACTTTGATTAGTGAACTACACTGTATAACAAATGAACCACAATTAACCTTAAACACTTGATAGCTAGAATTGTAATTAATTAGAATATAGTTCATAATTAACACACACATAAAAAAATGAAAATTAACCTTGCTGAGCAATTTGATTAATAGGTTCAGTAAATTTGGACTACTAAGGTTCATAGGACAATGAAAATACATAGTAAAATAAATGAAAAACGATCAGCTTTAATAACAAAAGCAATTAATATTTTCTAATGCCTGTGGGCTATAAAGCTATTAAAAATATAGCTATTAATCTTATACATTGATTATCAATTTTCTTGTCTATGAATTATACAGAATCTGTCAATTCCCATAACAGGTTTAAACCATCTGCTGCAGGAGCAATAATATTTCAACATGGCTTCTGAGATATACAGTGCATGAACTGCAAATAGGTTGAATAATAAGGCAGATATGGGATGTAAATACCGGTTTTGCTGGAAAAAACATGCGCCTGGGTGCATTAGTAGCAGTTGTAATGATTGTGCAGGTGTAGGCTGCGTGGAGTAGGAGGCTGTGGTAGATCGTATCCACAGGGACTTGGCACAAGCTATACCTAAAGCGTGGAGTCTAAGGTAAACTCTGGTATTCACCATTGACCCCCGCAAGGGGATGTGGGCTTCGCTGCAGGGAAAACCCAGGTCGCGGCCCATAGGATAGCTGTCCACTGGTGGATAAGAAAGAGACATCAGGAACAAGCCAAAGGTCAAGGCAAGCAGCAAGGATCAAAGACAAGGTACAAGCCAAAGGTCAGGGCAGGCAGCAAGGATCAAAGTCAAGGTACAAGCCAAAGGTCAGGGCAGGCGGAAAACAAGCGTAGTCAAAAAACAGGCAGGAGTTAAAACCGGAACTTCAGGAAACAGACGAATAGCAGGAGCCATATAATAACCAAGCAGGTTCTACATTCGGACGCAGACTGAACAGTAAAGCGGCCTTATAAAAGCAGACTGGCGGGAAAAGGTCGCTCACTGGACTGCGTCAGGAGAATGTTATACTCCTGCGACCGCGACAGAACCATGTGCGAACGCCGGAAGACCCGGTGAGTACCTTTCCTGACAGCAGTTCATCCCACCTTGAAACTTTATGTCCTTTGTAGGGGGATCAGTATTTAAAAACAGTAACACCAAAAACTGAATTTGCCTTAATTGCAATTATTGTTACTATATATTAATGTGAACACTATTTAGCTATTAAGATTTATAAAAATGAGTTTTTGGGCACACTTGAATATGTATTATCTAAATTACTATTGAAAACAATGGGAAAGGGGAAGGTCTGTTTAACAACATGGCTACCATGCCTGCCATCATAAAAATAAATTCAAATTCTTGAATTTAAAAGTACAGTAACACCAAAATAAGGAAATGACTCAAATGTATTATTATATATCCAATCTGTGCTTTTACAAGTGGTGAATTTAAATGACTGCCATCCAAATTGGAATATTGTTTTTGTTGGGTGGGACTGGTCCTTTAAATTTGGATAAACCAGTTATGAAACAGTTATTAATGGACTACAGCACCAATTTTGAAAAATGTGGCATGTTTTATTGTGTATTCCCCCATTATTTAACGCAATACTACTGTATATTAACAACCTAGCAAAATATATGGATGTGCATGGTTGTATTTTAATAAAGACTACACTACTTCCAGCCTACCAGACATCTGTTTTATTTCAGTAGGTCATTGCTGGTCAGTGCTAGGAATGATCTGGGATTGATGGATTGGGACCCCTGGATATTTAAAGGAGAACTATATTGATAAAACCAAACTTACTTTATCAATCTGGTAAATAACAAACAACATTTTTGAAAGCAACATTTAAATAACACAGAATATTCACCATTCTTCTAGTTTAGGCAGGGGTAGACAAACCACGGCTCTGGAGCCACATGTGGCTCTGCAGCCTCCTTGTTGTGGCTCCTTTCTATCTTGATTGAAAAATGAAAAAAAAAAAGAATAAGGGTTATTTATCAATGTAATTTTGATTTAAATATTATTTTATTTTTGTTATTATTTTCTCCTGTTTGTTGTATTCTGATGTTGTAACAGATAAAATTAAAAAAAGATTAAAACTTTTAAAAGTTTCTAAGCTGTTATGTTTTGCGGCGCCAGACTACTTTTCTTTAGTGGAAGAGGGGGCAAAATGGCTCTTTTGATAGTAAAGTTTGCTGACCCCTGTTCTGGATGACGTTGTCTGCAGCATACTGGAGCAGCAGAGAGTATATAAAAAGCAGCAGCCAGTTCTGGAAGAGTTAATCCAGAAATCTTTAATGTCTGATGTAAGTGTGAGCTACTAATTAAGAGACTTTATAGAGAGTTTGCCTCTTAGTAAAAGTGTTCACTCTCCCCCAGCTTGCTGTAGGGGAAGTCCCACCCAGTGAGACATATTAGTGTGTGTTAAAGGGTACCTGGGGGTAGGAGACCTCTAGGTGTGCCCTAGGGCAAAAGTTTCCCTGGAGAACTATTGCTATAGCTGTGGTACTGAGAAAGTAAAGACATTCCTGGAGTAGATGGTAGTAGGGGGATGTTACAGGAAGAAGTCCTATGGAAAAAACACTGGCCCTAGCTTAGGGGTGAGCATAGGTTTAATTAATGTTATAGGGCACAGAAGTGCATACCAGTGTAGACACTAGGAGAATGAAAGCCCAAAGTTGTGACAGGAATAAGTGAAAGGGTAGTCCCCAGAGAGTGAAGTGGACATCCTGCTCTCAGTCAGGGTTCTGAGGTCAGAACTAAGGCTTCCCTATTCTCTGTGTTCCTGTGGTATTGCTGTGTTCCCATGCTGTGTTGCTGTATTATGTGTAGAGAGACCAAAGGCTGCTGCTGGATAAAGACTGCTGTTTCCAGTATCAGACGCTGTCAGCAGCTGCAGTAGCAACTGGGCCCCAGTTTATAGGGTGCCAGGCCACCACTGCCACAACTCCTGTAGTGTGCCGGGAGATGAAACACCAAAGTTCAGCCTTTGATGCGTTCAATTGTTGCAAAGTGATATTGCAACCCAAACTGAAGGAATATTAAATATTCTCTCTTGATATTCTCTGTTATCTGCTGCATAGTCTGAAGATTTAAAGAAGTGTTTTACGGTGTTCTGTGCCAGTGAAAGCTTGTGTGACCTTTATAGTATAGTGGATAGTATGATATCCATGGAGCTCTCCAGCCTTTAAATGGCAGAATTTGCACTATGTCATTTTCTGTTTGAGAGAGATTCATTCATATTTATCTCACAGAGAGTGAGTTAGTGGAGGACATAGTTTTGAGCCTTCAATTTTTGGTGTTATTGTCCTTTTAATGCCTGTTTCACACAAACTAGGAGCTGCTCTGATGTTTATTATGTAAATGAATGCCATAGTTTCTTATGACATATACATTCAGACTTGGGGCTTATTTATCAAAGTGAGAATTTGACTGTTAAATTCTCTGCTCCTTGTTTATGGAACATAGGATTCCCATAGCGAAGAACTGAATGGTGCCAGATGCTGTCTCATGCGTAGCACAGCATAGTTGCTTGGACAGTAGCAGCCCTGCCATCAACCCTCTAATTAGCCACTTTGATCTAGCAAAGTAAAACTGGAAAATGCATCACAGTGCACCTTTCTGAATTCGCTACATGTGACAAACTTCAATGCCCGACAATTAGTCTAATTACCTGTGCACATGTATGCAAAGTAATGTGAAGAGCTTAGTAAGTCCACAATTATTGCAAACAACAGAATTGGTCACAAATTCACAACATCGCAGTTTGTTGAATATGTAAAGTCAGGAAAGTGGCATAAAATGTGAATTCAGACGTTTATGGGACTGTAAGGGCTTTCCTGAGTAAGCCCATCATACTTTTATTGAGTGGATTGTGTGAATGGGAGCGCCATAACAAACAATTCTTTCATTTACATGTGAGGAGTAGGATTGATCATGTTGACCCAAATCTGGTCTAGCACTGGCTTTACAGAATGATCACATTTATATGAGAATCACATTTATATTTCCATCTATCCTTACTAGCTAACTTGTAAAAGCAAAAGCAGCAAGTGTAGTTATAAGAATCCATTATTTATTTTGTTTTCTATTAATTAGATCCTAAAGGAAGTTCTGTATGAGGTTCTTTGTATTAGCTGACAAATGAATTTAAAATACAAATGTTAGATTCTTTGTTCATTTTGCAAAAAAAAAAAAAAAAAGGAAAGTTTATTTTGTTTTAATCTAGTGCCAAATTTGGGTAACATGTAACATTTTAGTTTCTGCTGTAGAGCACGAGATGAAGGGAAGTTAGATGAATTTATAAATATTCTAATTTCCAGCTTATTTATCTATTATTTCTACCCATATTGGGTTAGTAAGGATATAAATGGCTACTTTTGATGTAACAGTTTACAAGAGCCGCTTGTACCACTACTGTAATGGTTGGTTTTTAATTCCCACAGGACTAATGTCTTTAAAAGAATGTATTCATCACCTAATTACTCAATATTTTCATTGTTTACACAAGTTCTAATAGTGATGTATTATTTTTTAGCAAACACTACATTCAGTTTTATACAGTTATATCGTTTTAGTACAATAGTTTCATTTTATCTGCTTTTGTTAGCTATTTATATCTCTCCATTGGTTCTGCTGATATATATTCAGGTCTTTAAAGCCAGCAGCGATGTGAAGGTAACCGGCAAAAATCATCTACTGTAAATGCAGCTTGACAGACCTTGTAAGCCAAACATTACAGAAAGGGAAAATCATATCTCATACAGAAGATGTAAAACTAAATAAGTATAGATCTTATAATAATCAGGCTCATTGATTAGCCTAGTAAAGGTCTGAATTCACATTTATAAGGGGATCATTCATTAATATCCAAATTCACCTTGCATAGTGACTCCTCGTCTGTTTGCATCATTATGATTAGGAAGATGCAAATTTACTTCTACTTATTCATGGAGCAGTGGACAGCATTAAATGCGGTCGTATGCGTATTGCTTGTGTAGTGAGTCCCACAAAAGTAGGCTAAGTCATGCGGAGTGAGGCAAATTCAACAAGTGAAGGGCACTGACGTCAGTCTCATCAAATTCCACTAACTATGTATAAGTGAAAAATAGTTATTTTTATATATCTGGTCTAGTTCATGTTTAATAGTAAACTCATTTAGTCGCAGTCGCCATTTTTGAATGAATAGTCACCTTATGTAACTCTGGAGTCCTGCCATCAAACCCCTCAATTCGCCACTCTGTTATGGCGAAGGCAATCAGGTGAATTCAGAGCAGTACACCTTGCAGAATCCGCTCCTTCGACAGACTCTGTCGCATGCTGAATAGTCGAATTACCTGTGCATGCACACACAAAGTGATGTGAAGAGCTCCGTATGTCCATGGCTGGAGTAAGCATCAGAATTGGTTGTGAATTTTTCACATCAGAGTTTGCTGAATAAGCGGGGTTGGAGAAGTTATGAAAGGATGTGAATATGGGCATATATGTGACAGTTAGGAATTTAATGAATGACCCCCTTATTCACCGCTTCCCGATCTTCACATATTCAGAAATCCCTGCAATGTGGTGTATTTGATGGCAGCAGCAAAAGTTCATTTGAAGAGGCCAAATGGTATGTGGCTCAGGCCCAAATCAGTGAAAATATAATGAACGTGTACTCACACCTTGAAGTACGGGGATGTGCCTTTGAGAAAGGCACTTTCACACCATTTTCTTCATTTTTTCTTCACAACACCTCTTTTATTTTATAAAATTTTATTTCACTTTATTTTTCTTATTCTATTTACCATCTTTTAGTTCTCACTCCATCTTCTCTTTTACTCAATATTCACCCATCACATTTTTTCACCTCTTTCACACACTCGTCACCTTTTATTTTTCTCACCCATCACATTTTTTTTTGTTAGTTTACAAACTTTGTATTTAGACACCATTTTTTAGACACGGTTTTGTTTTCACATCATGTTTCGAGATCCGCTCTTAGCAACTTTATTACTTTATATTTTTTTTTTAATTTATCTTGCGTATCCATTCTATGACTAGTTTGCCTTTAATATACCTTTCATGTCTTTAACACTTTAACCCTTGTAGTTGGTGTTGGAGCAGCTATGCTATTTCTTATTATGCGAACAAACATTGCTGTGTTAATTCTTTATCATTTTTTGAAAATCTTTCACAATATTTATGATTTTGTATAACCTTATACCATAATAGTGTTCACTGATATCAAATTGAAGTCTCCTTAACCTTCATTGATCAAGTTTGAGCCGTAGTGCTATTTTTAACATACCCATTAAACATCATTACAGCATTTTTTAGTGAAGTTTCTAGCACATTTCAATAGGTTTGTACTAACGATAATATATCATAATCTTAATTATGCAGTTTAAACATGTAGCTTATTTGATTTGCGCTATTACTAATAATCACATTATAATTTTCTGTGTTTTCACTTGATTCATTCATTAAAAAGATTGTCTTACAAGTCTTGTCTTAGCTTATGGTATCAAAGTTTGTATCGTGCTATATTCTCTTTGATCATCATGTACTTTTTTCATTGAAGAAGTATTTATACACAATTGTATCTACTGTTACAATCTTGCTCTTTATCATAGCCACTTGTATACAATGTCCATGTATCAGTTTATCCCTTTAACGATTGTTTGAATTTTTAAACTTTATTGCAATTTTCTCTGTGTTCTCACCTCGATCCCATCCCTTTACCATGACCTTGACCATGGACACTGTATAGTTTCTAAGTTACTATTAGTATATATATATATATATATATATATATATATATATATACAGTATATATACAGTATATATATCCTATGACAGGGATGGCTTCAGGTGAGCCTCCTTAAAGCATAGCTCTTACACTGTCAAGCATCTATGACTAAGAGCTTAAAGCGAGAAACACGTAGGATGCAGTATACATACCGGCTTGTATATTTATATTATCCTATATATGTTCTTTTTAACATTGATTCATTAAAATATATTTTTGTATAATCCCACGGGAGAGTATGAGAAGTATTTCATGGAAGGGCTAATACTGTCAAACTGACTATGTCACATTACGCAAGAGTTAAAAGACAGCTACTGATACCATTGCTTCTTTGCTATGGGAATCCTGTTTAGTGAATGTGTAGTAGAAAATTAGCGACTATCGCTAAGGGATCTGAAGTGATAGGAATTCACTTTGACAATCAAATTTTCACTTTGATGAATAATAAGTGTTTTAAATGCCATTCCATTTAGGAAACAATTGCATCATAGAAAGGTGACCAGATTTTATTTTCATATTCTTTTTATTATCAGGATTAAAAAGAATGAGCAAGTAAATTTTTACATTTTGTGTTATATTTTTATACATCATCAATAAAATATTAAAATCTAGAAGTTTCTGGTGTCCCATTTTTAAAGTGATTAAGTGGCATCATAGGTATGTAGTGTAAATTATTCTGTCAAAATTGGGCTCAAATTATAAATAATCATAAGTACATTGTATAATTGGTTACATCTGATTGTTTATAAAGGTGAACCATATACAATATATCCTATAAGTCTACACATTTTTTAAGATAATCTAGATTGCAGGCTATCATTCTTTCATATTCTACATTTTTTTTAACATGATCAAGAATTGTTTTCAGAGATGGGATTCTGGGAGACCTTCTTGGCTGTGGTTACTAAGAAGATATGGGTAGCTATAACTCTGTTATTTTTAACAGTTTTGTTTGGGAACATGTGAAATAGTGCTATGTCTGGTCTAGTAGGTAATTTTTTTTTCTGTATTCGTTTGGATTAAATGAAAGATCTTTTTCCCCACATTTTATGTATCTTGGGACAGTTCCACCAAATGTGGAAACAATTGCCTTCTCTGGAGCAGTTGTGCCAGCATAAATTCTAGACTCCTGGGAAAATTACATTTACTCTAGAGGGGACTCAATACCATCTCATTATTATTTTACAATGTAATTCCCAGTGATTAGTACACATAGAGATAACTTTTAGAGATGAAAGAGCAGATTGCCAAAGTATTTAGTTCTCTGTCATAAAAGTTTGGAGAATATTTTTAATATTCGTAAAGTAGTCGGATTGTTTCAAAATATATTGTGAATGAAGTTCAAAAAATAGTTGTTCTACCATTTCAATACCCTTGAGTTTCCACTCTTATAAGATGAGATCTGGAAATATTTAAAGGAGGTAAGTGTGGTCAGAGGGGAAAGGGAATCCTGTTGTTTACAGTATGGTAAGTTAATTTTATTCCACAATTTTATTGCTAGTAGGGTGACTGAGGGACCTGGGGAGTTTATTTTGGGACAGTGAGGTTTAGGGAGCCATAGTAGGATCTTGATTGATCTATCTGGGATATACGAGTTTACTATATCAACCCAGATTTTGTTCTGGGCTGATATAGGAGCTCTGGTGGCAGGAGACTTCTGGGAAGTGGGCAGATAGCTGCATTTTACTGAGCTCCGCACCAAAGACAAGAGGATGAAGCAGAACCGGGAGTGCAGCAAAACTAGCTGACCGGATCACCAGCTGACAAGCCAACGGACCGCACAACCAAGGAGGCAGAGGTGCAAGCAGTCCCTCGCTATCCTCACACAACTAGCCGGCACTCAGGTACAGGGGAGACTTTGGCCCTAATTCACCATTGTGCGAAGTGAGCCGCGAAGCGTTCGGCTCACTTCTCCAATGGTGTTATGCGCATGCTGATGTCCTGTGCACGGACATCAACATTAAAGGGATTCCCCTCCCGGCGAGAGCACTCGAGTCTCCTCTTCGCGGCTCACTTCGCACAATGGTGAATTAGGGCCTTTATTTGAAGACAAATAAAGAGAATATTGTTTCTGTCATGACTTTACTATGTAAAATTGTTGCAGTTGTAACTTTAAAATTTATTGTGACTTTGAAGCATTCTCATGACACTCATGTCACAAATAAATATGGCCCCCAGGCCGAAAAAGGTTGGCTATCACTGTTCTAAGTTATGTTTTTGGAGCTGGGTGCGTAATTCTGTAATTAGCTTAGTATGTTTTGAGGTTTGGTTATTTCAATTAATTTTTTTTCCATTTTTTCTAACTTTGTTTTTTTGTTCTTTTTCTTTTTTGATTTTGGCATTTAAAACAGATCACATGGCCTCTTAATACTGCTTTATGTGCTAGCCAGATCATGTCAGCTGGGAAATCAGTGTTTCCTGAGAAATAGTTTTTAAGTGTAGTTCAATTTGAGCTTTGTAGGTGAGACAATTTAAGAGTGAGTCATTAATTCTCCAGCTTGTATTTGTTGGTGTAGGGTATTTATCATCTAGTTGCATACTGACTGGAGCATGATCTGACCATTGTAATTTACCGATAACAGCCTTGGTGGCTTTTTGTAGTGTATATTTAAATACAATTAAATATTATATATGGAAGTAAGTTTTGTGAGCAGCTGACATACGGTAGATGGTAAGTCTTTGGTGTTAGGTTCCAGACATCACATTACTCATTTTTATGGAAAAGTTTTAGGATTTGTTTGCCTTGTGTTTTTTTTTTTTTTGAGGGGGGGATTTGATGTTGATTAGATGCATAAAATCCCACTATAGTGTATAAGTTGTTGTTGACTGTACAATTGAGGATCACATAGCTACCATATTTACCAACAATGGATTTATGAGTTTGGAGTGAAATATTTTTGGAGAATATGAGACACTTCTCTTTTTTTAAAAATCTACCATGGAGTGAAACAGTTTAGGGAATTTTTTATTAATAAATATTGGTGGATTAGATTTTTTGAAATGGGTTTCTTGAAGGCATATTACATCAGCCTTAGATTTGTTTATTTCACTCCATGCCATGATTCTTTGGTGCGGAGAATAGAGACCTTTGACATTAAAGGCCTCATTCTGAGAGGTTTGAATAGTAGCAGAGAGCTCCGAGTTAGCATGTATTCGCCACTTCCCCATGGTCGCTTCGTTTATTGAGCAAACTCTTTGCGGTTTGGCTATTTATCAAGTTTCGGACTGCATAAAAGTGGCGAATTTCCCCAGGCATACTACTGTGAATTTGCTAGTTTTGCTTTGGCAGATCAAAAGGGGCTACTTACAATTAAGGCAACTCTACACATTCAAATGACAGACAAGAAAATATAGCAATCAAGTGACAACCTAGGATTAGTGTCACATAGAAAACTATTTAAATATCATTTGTAATGTAGGCAGCTCTAATAAACTAAAATGGTGATAATGTCCTTTCTTATAATCAATCCAGCCTATCAATATTATTTTGACATTAATCTAAGAAAGATAAAATTAGAGTGACGTAAAAGGATGCAAATTTGTTATGCATGTTCGCATTTGATGCATATGCCCCTTGATGCATCTGGCAGCTGCTTCATGCAGTGCATTGACTTTCATGCAAAGTTAATTTCCAGTAGCACAGAAGTAGTGTGCGCATGCGCAGAATGAAAATATCAGCAATGTTGAAGAGGAAGCAGGAAGTGAAGAGGATCATGACTCTGTAACAGAAGAAATGGAGATCAGCTTTATCTTAAAGCAGGAGGCAGAGCTGGGGGTGATTGGTAAGTATAATTAGCTAGTACTATTAAGAAAATCCCATAGGCATTAATGAGCATTAGTTCGTCTATAACAATAAAGGAGAAATTTATTTTCCATTTAGGTCATATCTTATAGGTGATTTTTTTCTCACCCTTTTGCATACAATGATTCAGCTTAGGCTTATTGATCTAATGTCCACAAAGGCACCATCTGTATGAGATTTTCTATGTTGTCTACTTATTGAATTGACAAGGAAATAAGCTGGGTATAGCTTGTGTGTGATTGCTGGGTTTCCAATACAGAGGTAAAGGGGTAACAGCTGTAGGGGGCCCTGCCAAATCAGTAAACCAGGGGAGCCCAGTCAACCAGATACAAGTAGAGTCCTACATACAGATCAGTGCAACAGGGCCGGGACCAGGGGCAATCAGCATAGTCAATGCTGCCTATGTTACTCATGATGCAAAGTATGATGACAACTTTACACAGTATCATAATGGGGACATTCTATGGAATTAGCATGAATGACTTTACTTTGAGTATGGGGGAGGAACTTCTGTAGTGCCTAGCTCACCATTAAACTTTTCCCTGGTAATGCAGTGCAACCTGTTGTCTGCTAGGTACAGAACAATGTAACTGGAAAAATTAAAGTGTAATTGCGATGTGTAAAAAATGCTTATTCTGTGTGGGTCCATTTGATTTCTGATGACAGCCCTGAGGAACATCACAGGATAAAAAAAGGCAAACTCCTCCAGGACAGGTACTGTTTCGTTTAGACAGCAACTGTTTAGTTGCTATTATTATCCTTTATTCATATAGAAGCAATCAACTATAAACTCATCTTCTATATACCTGAAGAGCCTTATGTGTTAACTCAGCAAGGATAAACAAGCAAAGAGTCACAAAATAAATGCTATTTTAGATTTGTGTCAATATAAACAAATATATTAAACTGTACAGGTATTTACAGACACAACTAAATAAATATACATTTATTAATGTACCACAAGAAAAGGTTATGCTCCACTAATGGAAAATCCTAGAAAAACAGATATGCTGTGCTACATTATTTGCATAGCAGGTACAGTCCAGAAACAACTATTGAAATGACTACACATAGTGTTCCCAACAAAACAGAACTGATCTTACATTCCGAACTGCCAAGTGAAACAGGACAGTAAAATAAATGGAACACGTTAAAGAGTATGCAATTGTACCCTAAACCACTCTTAATTGGGAAATAATGTGTTCCATTAATCACTATGAACTGTTGCAGTGGGAATCAGGCAGCAATGACAGAGCTTCTCTGTAATGAATGCATTACTTTATTTGCTAAATGACAAGGATAGTGATTATAATCTGTAATTCACAGCTGCTGTTTTGCCAATAACTAGTGGAGTAGGTGGAAATGCAATGATTTTAGTGCAAAGTGTGGACCTGAACTTCCTCCAGTCACCTACAAGGCCCCACTGCTTCCCACTCAATAAATTATATCTCAGCAGGGATGCAACAAGGAAGTACAGCTGTGGGGGGCCCCGCCAGCCTAGAAAACTAGGGGGTCCCAGCTACAAAGTCATATGTAAACTTTTGAGTACTGGCCATTAATACAAATGGGCTACTGGGCAATGTAACTGGGAAGTTTGCAGTGTAAATGGGGATACAGAAATATGTTAGGAGCCCCAATATTCAAGTTGTGGGGGGGGGGGGGGGGGGGGGGGGGGGGTCATGAATTCTGATGGCAGACCTGTAACCCAGTAACATTAGATAGTGTCCATATGTACTATACATTGACTTGTTGATCACCCGTTCATTCACAGCCAACTCTCAGTCACTTATTTATTTAAAATAAAATGTATTAAATGATTTTAATTTATTAAATTCGAAAAGGCTGATTTTGGCCTTAATTGTTAGAGCTCATGTTTTAGCTGTTTGTAGGTGTTTTTAAGTAAAATTAAATGACTAAAATAAAAAATAGTTATTGTCAAAACTCCACCTAAGATTAATTAATTATTATTAATAATGAAGAATAATAAAATCCTCTAAATGGTAGTCTTTTGTTTTGTGTCCTCTAGCAATCACAGCTCTGCCTAAGTTGTAAATATACATGTGTCCCTGGCAACTCTGTAAATTTACTCTCAAATACTGCACAGAAGCAAAAGAGCAGCCTCTGCATATTAACACTGCTGATGAAGAGAGACTATCTAACCAGCATTCTGCAGGTCAGACAAACAGAGCATGAGACTGTTTATCCATAGTCTACCAGCCTTACTGCTCTCTTACACTTCTCCTCTGTCTGTCTCTGCATGCAAGTTACTGTGCTTCTCAGAATTTTAGTTCTGTTCGGGTAATGTTTCTCCCCACCGGTAACTTTTATCTATCCAATCACTCTTGGTAGAAGAGAAGACAGTATTAAATGATTCTCTTCTCTGGGACTTATGTTAATCTATATGCAAAGTCTCAATGTGTAGTGCTCCACATTAAAAATTCCCCTTTGCTTAAATTCTACTGCCTTCTCCCAGGTCCTCTTGCTATACTGTCGCTCCCAGATATGACCTGTCAAGAAAGCAGAGACTTCTGGGAGATATCATTTCCCTAACAATCAAAGATCCCATGCAAATGAGCTCCTCTTGTTCAGGTATTATATATATTGTATGTGCTGCATATATATGCACATAATGGTCCCATTCTGCAATCTTGTGTGACCTGTTGCTTAACAGCCTAACTACTGTTGGAACTTTTTGTTTCCATTTCACAATGACGATACACAACTACAGTTAACTGTGAAACACTCTGTTAGGATAAATCCAAGATATGTGAAATTAACAACAGACAAAGAGCAAGAAAACAACCAAATTAAAGACACATCAATCCAAAAGTACATTTTACATGTTTCAATTGTCCTTAGTAGTTTATTTTAAAAAATGTAAGACATTTAAATTCCTTTTGAAATGTATGTATGTATGTATGTATAATTTTATTTATAAAGTGCCACAAATTTACGCAGCGCTGTACAATTCAGCGATTCAAGTACAATACAAACAAGGGAAAAGTGCATTAAACAATACAAGTAAAATAAAACAAGGGTACATCAAATTAAGTGCTAGGTAGTGATTGACACAAGAGGTTGGAGATCCCTGCCCCAAGGAGCTTACAATCTAAGTGAGAGGAAGACTTACATACACAGATAGGACAGTAAGAGCTCTGTAGTCATAGGTCCATAAATACAAATAAATAGATCAAAATAGATATAGATAAAGACAGTAAATAAATTAATAAATACAATATATATATACAGATATTAAAAATTATACATAAAATGAATG
>WMED01009582.1:0-16225 GCA_019650415.1 Pipa parva | reverse complement strand
GGTTTATTAAATAAAAAATATACTCACAAATTATTTTCTTGTGGTATAGCATAAAATAATCAAGATTGATGGCAATATCCTAGTGTTATCTGAGATTTAATACCCTTCGGTGACCTGATTATTGCCAAATTATGTGGATGGAGGATTCCAGCGATTGATTTATAAAGTGGTTTTATCACAGATCTCTGGTAAGAGCATATGATTGCAAGTTTAGGATTCACACCGAGTGTGCACCCAGGGGTGTTTATTTCAGAAGCCTTTTTTTCCGGATTGTCCTTTGCACAAGAGCACAAATTTGAGTGTTAAAAGCAAATCCATGTAGTCTCTTGCCTTATCTTCTATCTTTTGGATGTAGACACCAATCTCCTTCACATATTTTTCAGATGACAAAATAAATTCCTTAAAAATCCAGGCTCTGCTCCTTGTTAAAGAAGAAAACCCTTAAAGGGACTGAAACCTGGATTATAGTTATAAGTGGTAAAGATAGTGTTGAAGTAATCAACTCACACCAGCCTTAAAATCTAATTCAGTTTCCTACTGCCTCAGGAGGAGGAATCTAAATTTCAATAGCAGTTACCAGTGCCCTACTGTGTGAATGAGAGAATATAAAAGCATACAAGGTTCTACAAGCAAAGATGAAAGAAAACATGAAAAATATTAGAAGTATGACAGAGAATTTCTAAAGATATTTACCTAAAGAATGAGTTCTGTCCACGGCCTGAATATCCATGAGCCCAGGCAAGTTGTCTCTGACCACAATGACATTGTTGCCAGTGTCTTTATCTGCTCTCTGGATGCTGCGTGTCTGCCAGTCAGTCCAGTAGATATGGGCATCTAACAAGGTCAAACCATATGGGTGCTGGACTGGAGATACCAGGATATGTCTGTTCCTTCCCATGAGATCTGAGGCCTCTATCCTCTGAAAGATAACATTGGAAGAATGATAAGCTGGTCATACAAAGCAACCAAAGAGATATGTCTACAGCTTGCAGTGGAAGAATGCAAGATTTGAGTTGATAGTCTACTGAGCTTTGTCAATACCTTATCTACGTTTTTGCTACAGCCGAGAAAAATTGACCACACTGACTATAATATTCTGGAGAATACTTTATGGGGTGTTTTGCTGTGAACGCCAAAGCCAAGAAAGAAACAGGTCACCTAATTATTTAGGACACCACCATTAACCTTCAATGAATAGAGTTTCAGCACAATCTAATCCACCCACAATCTTTAGTGTATCTTCAATATGATACCTCTGTATGAGCATCTGCCCAGAGAAGTTGAGATCCAGCCTTGTCCACTGCTAGTCCATTGGGCCAGCCCAGGTTGAGGCTTATTAGTACCATGCGGTCAGAACCATCCATTCCTGCCCTCTCGAGTTTGGCATTTTCTCCCCAGTCTGACCAATACATGTACCTAAAGCAAATACAAAAAAATCATTCTAAATTAACCTAAAAACATGCATTGACAAACCACAAACTAGTTAGTGCACCAAGTACTGTACATATTGTATCAGAACAAAATATAAGGGCCACATTCACCAAAGACTAGGTAATATTTCACACTAAAAATGTCCCAGGTCTCAACATAGAAAGGATGCACTCCTCTTGTTATAATGGGAAAAATGATACAGATCCACAAGAAAAGAAAATTTACTCTAAAGTTAAAAATAGTGAGAAACTTTCACATTTTCTTTCCTTCCCAAAGTTTTTAAGAGCTTTGCATGCGCAATAAAGTGTAATCCACTCACCCCATTTCATGGTATAGAGCAATAGCTCGAGGGCTACCCAAATTCTGCCATACGAGCACCTTCCGCATGGTGCCATCCAAATTTCCAACTTCAATTCGATTGGTTCCGGTGTCTGTCCAGTACAGCTTCCTGCCAATCGCATCCACTGCTAGACCATCAGTGGTCACCAATCCTAATCGCAAAACAGCAAAGCAAATTGAGAAATGCAGTTAGAAAAGGAAATTGGATTGGAAAGGGGTAAAAAAAATATAAATAAGGCCTAAAATTAACACTCTCTATTTACTATGACTACATTTCTTCTTTTGGTCTTGTGGACCATCAACATGAATTAGATCTAGCTGACTCCGTGATCAAATTTGAAGACTTGCATTTCATTTACCAGTGGTGATGATATCCTGGGGATTGGACCCATCCAAAGCTGAGCGGCTAATTTTTCGAAGTGTGCTGTCTGCCCAGTATACCATCCCTTTAAAGAAATAAAAGTTAGAATATATTCGACCTGGCAGTCAATGAACTCAGCAAACTCTCTTAACATTCTCCTTAGTCTCTTTCATTCTTTTCTTCTCAACAAACAAAGTGAATGCCCCAAGCAATACAACATTACCTTTGATCAAGTGAAACTGCAACCTTCTAAATATTGTGCTCCCTCTCCACCCACCCAGACATTTTTTCACTCTCATTCCTCACCCTGAAGAGAATCCACACCAATGGCAATTGTGTTTTTCATAGTCGCATTAATGGGAACCACAACATCCGCAAAGTAGGGGATATCCAATGAGACGGAGCGTATGTCGGTTCTCCGGGCAAAGAGCAGAAACCGGTCCATTCCTTTAAGAGTGAGTCCAAAGGCAATGAAAGATAAATTAATAAAGGCGGTAAATGATATAAAGAAAGTAAGCGGACAACAAATATAGCAGTGTGGGAGAAAGTAGTGCTGAATTGAAGGAAAACCGGTATCCATTTTGTTCCGCTGGAGATATGTTTTGTTTTGTTGCATTTCTATAAATATATATAAAAAAAATGTTTCCTTTGAAGAATTTCAGTTAACCCAGCATCACAGGGATAAATGAAAGAATTGTTTAAGAAATCTGTATCCATTTATTAAGCCAATAGCAATTCTTTCTAAAGATGGTTTTGGAAGCTCGGCCCACTATAATGCACCCACAACTAAAATAAAACTGGTGTGCAGGCATTTCCCACTTGTGTCCCTCTAAAAGATTTCTGAAAATAAAAGAAAAAAAAAATTGGTGCTCCAAATCTATCTGGGAGGCATCTCCATATCTATCTAGGAATAAGCGCTGTTTAGCGTGAAACGCACAAGGTTTACTTTGTAGTCTTTTGCTGTGCCCGATTTTACATTTCTACAATAAAACAGCAAGTTTTACAGTGTTTGGAGTGCCGATTCTTGTTTCATTTGGATTTGAGATGCTGTGGATGTTGTTGTTTTTTTTTTATCGAGCACCCGACTGAACTGAAGGACTCCAATGTAATTAAGGGTTGAAGTGGACTTTTAAAGGCAACAGGTTTGAGACGGCGTTCTCTCTTTTGTTGAAAAATAAAAAGGACGGCAGATACAGAAACTGGAAATTGAAATAATCTCAGCTGCAATGACAGATCAATAGTTGTACCATTGCACTGGGATAGGCTGCAGAATGAAGGCACCAGGGGAGGCTCACCGATGAACCTGGGAGGGCTGTACAATCCTTCTGAACAGTGATGCACTGGGGAAAGTATCTAGATGAATATAGACAGAGCACTTACCAGAGGAGCATGTTCTGCCATCGCTGAGTAAATTTACCCCTGTGGGACAGGTACAGCTGTGTCCTTTGGGTTTTGGAGCAAGAAGGCAGATATGACTGCACCCGCCATTATTAAAGGAACAGGCAGATTCAACTGTAAAGAAAATAATAACTAGAGATTCTGTCCAACAAGGCTAGAGGTCAATATGTAACACACAGAAGGTTTAAGAATATAGTAGTTATAGGCAAAGAGCAATAGGGCAGTTAGGGCTTTACATGGTCTACAAAAAAAAAAATTAGAAGTTATGGCTCCTTAAAGGGAAAGCTTGAAATTAGCCAGTCACTGGAAGAGCCATACCTTGGGTTCGATGACGGTGAAACACATGAATGTCCATCAGGTTTTCTAGATTGGCTTGTACAGTTTTGCGACCAAGTCCAGTTTTGCGATCTGCGCTCTCTATGCTTTTTGACTGCCAGTCAGTCCAGTAAATCCGCTCCCCATAAAGAGTCAGTCCGAAAGGATGCGGGAGATCTGTTCCAATCAGCACCTTATAACCCCCGGGGACACAGAGAGTAATATTTATTGGTTTCCGTGTTTGACAAATAAACCCTTCTACAATGCCGAAAGGTTGTTTGATAGATATCAATTGTTTTTTGGTTTTTTTTTACTTCTATGTAATCTCACCAGTCGATCATTGCCATCCAGCTTTGCGGACTCTATGGTTTTCATGCCAGCATCTGCCCAATACAACCGCCCCAACTCATAGTCAATGGCCAGACCATTGGGCCATGTGAGGTTGGAGGAGATGATGACCACTCTGTTTGAGGCATCCATCCCAGCACATTCTATTTTTGGATTGGCTCCCCAATCTGTCCAATACATCAACCTAGGAAAACACACAGATGAAAAACCACAATTACGCCAAAAGACCAGTGACTACAATCATACTTCATTTTTATAGTTGCCTTTCACAATAAAATATGCCTTCTTAAATAAAGTAAAATGGATTCTGTGCCCGGCAAATGAGGATTTATTATGGGTTCAATGAAGCAGTAGAATTCTTCTGGAAAGAACAGAAATATCAGACCAAGCACAACTGTATATGGCAAAGACAACAGTTAGGTGCAGTGGACATTTTTATGTGCTTAGTTGGGTTTGAATTAACTAGGGCACTGATGGATATTTGATATCTGCAAGACACAGCACCACCATCAATCCCAGATATCACTGAATATACCAGGAAGTGGTCCGTCATTTAGAGGAAGGGAAGATATTGTTCTTCCTATATGGAAGGATTGCAGGGATGGCCAACAGACAAGTCTAATGTAGAAAGGTAACAAAACATACAACAGATTTAATTAACATTAATATAGCCGGGTTGTTTTTTCCAGAATAGGAGGTCAGAAATTGGATGAAGAAGGTGGGCAGAGCAGTGACTCGGTGGTTAGCACTTCTGCAGTTCATCTGCATGGAGTTTGTGTGTTCTCGCCACACCTGTGTGGGTTTCCTCCCACAAAAACATAAATCTCTGTGTGTGAATGAATAGGGAAACTAGATTGTAAGCTCCACGGGGCAGGGACTGAAGTGAATGGTGAATCTCTGTAAAGCGCTGCATAATATATCAGTGCTATATAAATTAATACATACATAAAAAAACCTATTCTGAGTTCTCTCCAATGCCATGTGTACATCCAAGGAATTTGGCATCTGGAGTTTCTCAAATCTGGTGTACATATGCATAAATATGCATGGTATCTTCACGTGCTGGATATCGTTTATGACTAGGGGGAAGGCAGCAGCAGAGATACCAGGGAACAAGATGGAAAAACCGCTTGAAATATGAGTAGAAATCCAAGGTCAATAGGATTAGACAAACATACACACTGACAAAAGGTGGATTGTGGGTTTGGACTTTAAGCTACTTGATATTTACACAAGTTTTGTATTTATTTCTCCCGTAGGATGCTATTTAATGTAAGAATAAATATATCCAAAGGAAAAACCAAGGACGAGAGTTCCAGCTTTACCGTACACAATAGATTTGCCGTCTGTATCGCATATTTTATATTAATAGTAAACTAAGGTCAGTGTAGAATTCTCTCTCACCCTCCTATTGGGTCCACCACAATGTCTCGTGGTCTGTCAAGGTTCTCCCAGATTAAAACGCTCCGCATGGATCCATCTGTGTTTGCTACCTCTACCCGGTCCGTGCCTGGGGATAAGAGACCAGAGAACAGCTCATTTGCCTGCAGTAAAGAGATTTTTTTTGCCCCAACATTCACTGGCCATTGTCATCTCAAATAACATGGACCCGTGTGGTTTTCCCCCCCCCCCAGTAATATAGATCTATAAATCTAAGATACTTTAAGAAATAAAATGTGCATTTTTATGGATCTAAAGCGACATTTTATGTTACTGTAAATTGGAAAGTTAAAACAGCAAGATGATTGTTCATTTAAAACCCAAACACGGTACCTGCATCAGTCCAGTATAGCTTGTGGGTAATCCAGTCTATGGCTAGACCTGCTGGGCTTTCCAAACTGGTGTCTATGATAATCTATAAGGGCAACGAACAAGGACATCAGAAAAAGGGGAAGTCACTTCTTCCTAGTTTCTCATTCTTTTTTAGACCAAATACATAAATTACGCTTCTTCAAATTGCTGTACTTAAGTCAATAACTTTGCTGGGTTTTATTTTTCCTTTAAAAGACACCGACCGCTTCGGAAATAATTTTGCTACAGAGTTATAAGTAGTATTGAGTCATTTAAAGCAATTATTCTGAGCCTCTTTGAATTCTATTTTTCTCACAACTTTTATTCTGTTAAGGCCCTGTCGGGGCTGGTTTTACATAGAGGGGGGGCCCTGGGCTACATGGAAACTGGGGCCCAATACGCTGGTATGTTTGTCAGTAAAAGATAAAGGGTCTGTTTGCAGAAGGGACCTGTACTATATCTATTTTAGCCTCAACTCAGTGGCCAGTTGCTAGGTTAGCAAACCCTAGTAACCAGAAGACCATCTGAAAAACAAAATGGTTCTGAAAATATAGTTAAATAATTGAAGAAAAAAAAACAAACAAACAAACCGCAAAATACAGAAAATGAATACCAGTTGCACAAAGTCTTCGAATACTACTATCAGAAATATAATTTAAAATGTAACATTTTCACTAGTACTACTATGTAGTAATAACTGCCATGCTATTCCAAATGGAACCTTTTCCTTCTGTTACTGCTCCTTTAAGGCAGAATAACCAATGGCGCAGCCTACCTCCTGGCCGCTCCCATCCCACTTTGCACGATTAATGGAATCTGTGGTGATGTCGGTCCAGTACATGAGGTCATCGGTGGAGTCCCAGTCCAGTGCCACTGCACTGCGCACATCAGACAATGGGATGACATCATCAGACAGGTCATCGGTGTCAAAGCTGATCCTCCGGATGTCCGTCCTTCGAGCAAAAAGCAGGAACTTGTCAAGACCTGATCGAAGGTCAAAGGTCGTCTTAATTCCTTTTTTGCTTCAAAATGGCACAGGCAGAGCAAAAGTGCGTTTGTGGGGGAAATCTACAGTACTTAGCTTAAACCAGTGACATACTATGGATCATAGTCAAGCAGATGAAACACATTCTGTAAGGACTGAACCCCAATGGCAGGTGAAAGAAGATAAACATCCCTTACTACGTCACCTGCCTACCTCCAAGTGAAATATGATGTCATGCATTTCAGGGACATAAGAAACACTACCCCAACCCCGCGACTGTTCGCACTTTAATAAATAACCCCCTAAAAGCATTCAGCTCAGAAGTAGAGTTAACTCTGGTACTTCCTGCTTCCCTGTAGCCATTCCATGCGACTATAAGCCAAGTCTATGAGGAGGAGTAAGAAGTAGTCTTCATTATGTTGGCTCAAGGAGGAATTGGCAGTGCTGCATTCTAAGCTCTCTAGAGTGAGTTGCAATGGTAACATTACAGAGGAGTGATGTGATTCATCTAATGATGACTAAAGGTTTTTAGTATTCTGCTCAAACTCCTGCTTCCCAAACACTTTCTAAATGATCCTGATCTGACATGTCTGCTATGGTTACCAATTCTCACAGTCAGAAACGCTGGTTTAATTTAATAATTACGTTAGGATTTTTTTTTTTTTCTTTGTTAAATTAAAATATTTTTCTATCCTATATTTTTCTGCGTAAACTGAGACGCTATCTGGTTGTTGAATAATGACACTGAGGTCTTATAATTCTAAAAAGAAATACAGACGCGTTTTAAAGTTATTTTACTTTACCAACGGCTACTTGACCTGTATTGTTAGGAGAACTTGTCCTTTAAAAAATAACATTCCAGTTGATATCTAGGATTCAGATACTGCATTTTAGCGGGGCTTTGGTACTTACTCCTTGCGCAGGACTGATGTCCAATCTTTCGGAATCCAGTTGGACAGGCGCAAGCGAAAGTTTTTCCACTGGGAAGGCAGAGATGGGAGCACCCACCGTTATCTATGCCACACCTGTTGGCTCCTGGGCAAATAGATGAACATGGGATTTGGTGAAATCCAGAAAGCCAATGGAATGTTCCAGCACCCTAATCAACTGTAAAAACCCTTCCAAGTAATATAGTCACTGAGTCTCAGCATCAGCTTAGATAATCACAACAGGGCTTGCTGGGAAACAACATGCATTCACTAGACATGTGGTGTATGCACTAAAAGGTTAAATACACAGTTTCCAGGGGTTTAACAAAAATTAGTAGAAAGATTCTCACAGCTTGGGTCTAGGCACCAGAATCCACAGGTTTCCTGTTAAGGCAATGACATCCACCCAAACAGAACCAGCACTAAGTACTACCAAAACACTCCCGCCATAGACCAGAATTCAAATGGAGTACTAAATAAACCAGCTAATCATGACTGAATGCGCATGGGAACTCCAGTCGCCCCTGTGCCCGGTGCCATCATTTTGAACAGCTGCCCTTACCTTCTGGCTGGCGCTGCGGATGCAGAGTGTGGATATCCATTGGAAAGTGCAGTTTGTTCCGTATCACCTCCTGGTTCTTGCCTGTAAATTTGTTGGCGCTGTTGATACTCTTCGTATGCCAGTCGGTCCAGTAAAGACTATCCTCAAACACTGTAATAGCAAAAGGGTGCGGGAGACCTAACAGGGCACAATGCAACAGGACAGAGAAATATGGACGGTGTTAGTCGGATGTACTGTATAGCCTTATGGGAACAGACATGTACAACAAGATAAAAATGGAGCAGACTAGTTTTGGGTTGAATGTATTGTTCAGATTTTAGAATCTGTCTTTGTGGTTCCATTTTTGTATACTCTCACCTTGACTGATTACAGCCTTGCGATTGGAGCCATCCAAGTCTGCCCGCTCAATCACATGATGTTTGGCATCCACCCAATACATGCGTTTGCCTGCATAGTCAATAGTCAAGCCATTGGGCCAGAAAAGGTGAGTGTCTGCAATGAGGCGACGGTTAGATCCATCCATGCTGGCATACTCAATCCGTGGAGTATTACCCCAGTCTGTCCAATAGATGGTGCTAAAAGACATGTAAATAGAAATGAATCAGGAAGCCACTTCTAGCAGACAGAGCAGGCGGATAAATGCAAGTAGATTCTCCTACCCTTCCATAGGGTGTAAGGCAATAGCTCTGGGTTTCTCCAGGTTGTCCCACAAAAGGACCTTGCGGTGAGACCCGTCTAAGTTAGACACTTCAATTCGGGAGGTTCCGGAATCTGTCCAGAAAAGCTTGTCATGGATCCAGTCAATTGCAAGTCCCCCTAGTTAAGGAACAGAGCAGTAGGAACAAAAGAGAAACCCTATTACAGTCAAAGGATTAACTTGATGGACTAAATGAATTTGCATAGCCTACCTTACTATGTTACATTACAGCCCCAGTGTTATAATACATCCTTCTCTATTATCACCTCCCCACTACTATACTGTACGGTGTCATCATCAGCAATGCCTCTAGATTTGTCCATTTGTAATCAGACTTTTTTTTTTTATCAACAGCCGACAGCGTATACATTTACTCAGAAGGAATTCTGGGTATTATACCAGCTATAGCGGTAAGGGATGACCACGCCATCTATAGCGGTAATGGATGACCACGCCATCTATAGCGGTAAGGGATGACCACGCCATCTATAGCGGTAAGGGATGGTTATTGCAGTCTTCACCATGGATTCTTTATCAGAGAGTTACATTAATTTTATTAATCACTGGTTTTGCTGGTGGCTGTTTTCATTAAACTATTCTAGAAGCACAAACGTCATC
Organism: Pipa parva; assembly: GCA_019650415.1. Classification (NCBI taxonomy): domain Eukaryota; kingdom Metazoa; phylum Chordata; class Amphibia; order Anura; family Pipidae; genus Pipa; species Pipa parva. Next base: position 6,451 of record WMED01009582.1, on the reverse strand, counting down.
TGTAACATAGCGCAGATTAGCGCAGGCGATGATTAGTGCAGGTAATCCAGTAAGTTGCAAACGGCATCAAAATATAGTATAATACATGTTCCAAGCACTAACGCTATAATATATGGTTATATGAAAGACATAAAAACACATATACAAACATTAGCATGTATACTTTCATTTACTAACAACATAAAAACATTTGCTATTTGTGTGGGTTGTTGTTTTTGTTTGCTTTCAGTAATGTGGAATAAATTGTATTATATTTTAGTACATTGGCTATTATAGTACGTTATGGGACTACACAATTTGCAGTACACAGTGCTGAAAAGCGTATTCAATTTTTGCATTCTATACTATCAATTAATCCTTACATAGTAAATACCAGTCTATCCGAGAAAGTAGAGGTTCTAAGCGCTACAACCCATTATTGACCACTAGATGACAGTGTAGCTCCACAGAAATATATGAAAGATACCTCCACAAATCACAAAGCGTTTCCCCGTTTGTACAAGATTCCCCAGTCTCTTCAATTTCATGACCTAAGTTCATTTTTCAAAAATGTAAAAAGGAGAACTCCAAACTTGTTCACTCCAGGGGTGAGTCTTAAGGGGACGGGGTAGAGATGTTTACCGATTGCACTTTAATGCTTCCTGCGAGTCTCAATGAATAGTTCAAGCGCAGCAGCATTTTCACTTCATAATTCCGCTGCTGCGCTTGCTCTATTCTACTCTATTCAGCAAAACTCACAGGATCAGGAAGCAAACAGGATTGCAGTGCCCAGCAAGAGCATAATAGATTGGCAAACTAAGCGCATGAATATCGCTGGGGCATAAAACGGCCATAGGCAAGTATCTCCCCCTATTCCTTAAGAATCGCCCCTGGAGTGAACGACCTTGTAATCCTTCCTTTTTACCCCTCCCCCTTTTCATACACACCTGGGCTTTCAAGGCCAGTGGACACCACCTCTTCCACATTGCTGCCATTGAGATTGGCTCTCATGATCCGGTCTAGCGTTACATCAGACCAGAAGACCAGCTCGTGCCGGTGGTGGAAGTCCAAAGCGATGGCATTTTCCAGGTTATTGAGAAGCAGAGTGTACTCGGATCGGTGCGGGAGAACCTGGCGGATGTCTATTCGATTGGCGAAGAGTAGGACCGGCTCAGGCCCTATAAAAACAATAAAAAGATTTAAATTCAGGAATCTGGATAAGGAGGGGCACAGCGGCAGTGAAGTCTTTATAAATGGTATAGCGATATTCACTGTACATAGTTATTCTCCCTTCCATAGTCCACAGCCATGCCTAACATGAAATTATCGTCTAAAAAGAGTTCAATAGAGTACTATATTGTCCATTACCCTGGGAATTTTAAGACTTACTGTGGTTGCTAAGGCTCAGTGATCATAGCAATGAGAAAATGATTTAAACGTGTGGCATTAGAACAACTTTTTATTGCCTTTATGTTCAGGCCTTACTGTATTGTCTATTCCATAATGCAATGAAAGCCACTGAATGGTTATTATGGTCACTGAACCTAGCAACCCGGAAAAAAGTATTAAGCTTGGGGCAAGTAGTACAAAGAATGAAATAATTTGAAATTAAAAAAAAAAAAAAAGATAAACATCTCTGGCAAATGAGTGTGTACCATCTGCAGCAAGCAGTAAACATCCGATTAACAAGCTCAGTAACAGGACAGTCTCATAGTCTCGCTCTGTAGAGACTGCCAGTATGAAACCAGATCACCGCTTCCGACATGATCACCAGATTAAAGGGGACTTTACCGAGAGCTTTGCAGCTGCGTTTGTCTGGTCGAAGTTGGTATCCAGCTTCACACCAACACTGAAAAGCCCCCTCTGTGTTACTGCAACCTTGGCTACAATAGCCTTCCTCGGCGCACTCATTCACATCTGGAAGGAGAAATTGTATTAGTGTGAAAATATCCAATGAATCTCACTTTAGTTTCCCATTCATTCATTGCTCAGTAACAGGTGTCAACCAATCAAAAAAAAAGTACAAAAATAAACGGCTGTTAAAGGGCTACCCCCATTAACCAACATTATAATATTAATATAATATATACATTTTTTTTTTTTTCTCCAGTGAGGTCTCCTGTTCTGTGTAAAAGCTGATCTCCTCTTCCACTCTAGCAGTGCTATCCCATTCACTTCCCTGCTTCCTCTTCAACATCACTGAGTCAAGCAAGCGTAGAAGCAGAATTCTGATCCAATACTGCTTCTGCACTCGCTCACATCAGGGATGTTAAAGAGAAGGCATAAAACAGATGGAGACTGCAGTGATGAAAGTGAAGGAAAGAAGATTGGCTTTAACACAGAGCAGGAGGCAGCGCTGGAGATGTTTACCCCCCCCCTTCAAGAATCACCCCCTTGACAAATTAGCCTTTAGTTCTACTTTAACTCCAACTCAGTCATCTATTTATAAAAGATGTCTGCAATCAGAAATAAGAACAAAACAATAAAAAAAGCACGAAGGAATTAGACTTCCAATATGACATACGCCATAGTAATAACTGTCGGGTACAATCCAAAAAAAAAAAATGTAAAATTTTCTGTTGCCCTTTAATTAGCTAGTTGTAGCAATAGCAGAATCAAGCGTTAGCGTCAACAGAACAGACATAGAAACGATATAAGGAAAGCCAAAAATAAATAGTTTTTAAATATATATAAATGAGCAAAAAGTCACAGACCATTGTTTTTTCCAACTTATCCTGCCATTCATTACAAGTTATTCATTCATCATCATCTTGCAAAAATGAGCGTAAAATATATTTAACGTGGAATAGTCAACAACTCCATATAGGATTGCATTCTTCTGCATCTATTTTGTCCTCTCTTTCATTTTATTTCTCCCAGACTTATTATCAGTTTTATAAAGAAATCTGCAAGGGTGCGTCTCCAGGTTTCTTGTCATCTCCAAATTTCCCTGCTCGGAAGCCGGTTACCTCCTACGCTTCTCACGATCCGAATAATCCCAAAGTCATTCAATAATGATGAGCAGTGGTCTCTTGGGTGGCCTGACCATTCTTCAGAGATCTACAGCAGACTCATTGTTACCCAAGTATATATTGATTTTCACAGCAGTGTGCAGTCAATTATGCCGACGTTGAATTGTTTCAAACTTTCATTATCATTCAACAAAGAACAAAATCACCAACTACAAAACGTTTCATGTAACCACAAATTTGTAATGGTCTTCAGCAACGCTTGACTGATGACTGAAAGCATGGTTCTTCTATGGTTGGAAACCTTTTGCCTTCTCTAGCATCTCAAGGTTCCAAAGTTAGATTCATTCTGCCAGACCATAAACCTTTGGGATGTAATGTGCATCTTCTTCTTGGCCTTTAGATTTGTTGTTAATGGTTTATTGACAGCTACATTCGGGCAGTGCGGTTGCTCAGTGGTTAGCACTGCTGCCTTGCTGAGCTGGGTTCAATTCCATCCTGGACTTCATCTACATGGAGTTTGTGTGTTCTCTCCACACCTGACTGGGTTTCCTCCGGGCACTCTGGTTTCCTTCCACAATCCAAAAATATATATCTAAGTCTGTCTAGGTGTGTGTGACTGAACAGGGAAACTAGATTGTAAGCTCTATGGGCGGGCAGGGACTGAACAGAATGAATCTCTGTAAAGTACTGTGTAATATATCAGCGTTATATAAATGAATACGTACAAACATACTCTTTCAGGTCTTTCAGTGCTGAGTCTTTAGTGGAAGGTTGGACAGATACAACTGCAATTTTATTTTTTACACCGGAAGAATCCATGGAGGTTGATTTTCACATATGTCTAACAGATGAAAGTCATGTTTCTCTGATGATGATCGTTTTGCTATTTTACCAGGTCTTCAACAATGAACAGAACTTATTTACAATTGACTTAAACCTTCCCAAGACAAGGGTCACACTGAAGGTTTTGTAGCCAAGATGTTCTTGATTAAAACTATAGTGCAAAACAAAGTAGACTGTATGGATTATCCCACAGGAAACAATGGATACTGTTTTTCCCCCTCCGCTACAAAACAGACAAGTGTGACACTGGCCTTAGCGCTTGTTTAACTTACAACTGCTTCTGAGAATCGGGAAAATAGCTACTACAATTTGTAGCTAAATGTCTGTTTACATCTGCTGCTATTTTGGTGTGATTATTTTTTTAGCAGTTGTAGTACCTGTGGTTTTTGAAAAGGAAAGCATTTTCCCCACCAACCAAAATCTCAAAAAGAATATTGGTAAAACGTCGAGACTATCCCCTGTATAACAGCAGGGATTAATGATAACAAACACACTGATTCGACTGCACAACTACTACGGAGACAACACAAACCAACAAAAACCTTTACAGATTTTGTTTTACAGCTATTATTTTCTTGCGTAGGAATAATTGCCAATCCAGATGTTTTTTTTTTTCTTCCTGGTTCTTTTAAAGACCGGAAAGATTGAAACCTTGCAGTAGGACGCACACCATTAGTAACGCATTATTACATCAATGATGGATTTTAACTTACTTGTCGCTGAATGCTTTATACAATATTCTATTACACGTATATTCCCGAATAACTTCCACTTGAGACAGCTATTTCAGCTGTAAACGGATATAAGCACTTTAAAGTACTGTATTTAAAAGAGTATATATTTTTGGCGATATAAAATCTATTTTTCTTTCCCCTTTAAAAACAAAACAAAAAAAAAATGTAGTTGAATGTCATTTTGAATTCATTAGGGTTATAAAAAGTAACCCGGGAAGGCATTCTACATTCTGTGATATCATATTCATGATCCTTTGAGGCACCTCTTCCTAAAACAAACATAAAAAAAAAATCTGTGCACATCATCGCTCTCCCAGCTCCCCATGGTAGGCTAAATGGCTTCTAGCAGGCTATAAATCCATTTGAAACAATAAAATAGGGAGGCGAATACTTTAATCCCTGGTGACTGTGACCTTCCAGAGCAGGCATTTCTTCAAAGCATATTCTGTGGGGTCATTTGTCACTTTATGCTTAAAGCATCTGCAGTAACAGTAAAGTAAAACAAATACGCATGGGGAGCATTTTTAGATTTTTTTTTTCCCTTTCCAGAACAAAGTAATGTACATTATATATCAGGAGTAAAAAAAAAAAAAACCACATTTCTCCTTAAACTGTCAACAAAGAATTTATTTAAAAAGTAATTTTCTGCACTGGCTTTGCAACACTTCAAAAAAATGGCTCCCCTAGAGGTCATTAATATTTCTTCTGTACAAAAGGAAAAAAAAAAGCAAATTTGTCCTTTTCAGGACCGTAACACCAGATAAAGTTCTATTTAGATTGGCACGGTCACCGCTTGGCTGCAATGACCAGATCTGTCAACGTATACTCATGAAATGAAAAATTTAATCTTCAAAGTGTATTGGCGTCACTTTTGGTCGCTGTGCACCGATAATCACCAATTCTATCATCCTTATTCACTAACAGGTGGATTCCCATGGTGAAGAAGCGAATAGCGTTGGATGCGATTTCTTGTGTAGTGCAGTGTTGTCAGACGGACTGCAGGTGCCCTGCCATCAACCTCCTAAATCCCTGCTTTGATCTGGTGAGATCAACACAGTACGCTTTGCCAAATTTGCCATACTCCAACGCTTGTTAAAAAAAGAGAATTAATTGTGCACAAAGTGGTGCAAAGTCCTCCATAAAATTATGTTTGTGTCCAAATTGGTCACGAATTCACCACTCGCAAAGTTTACTGAATACCCCAATACGGCAGTGTGGCAAATTAATGCGAGTTTGTAACCTTACGCATCTATTCGGACCTTCACTTTTAAGCCCCTTCATGTCTGTTCACACAGTCGTGCAGTCATGCTTAAACTGGGGCTTGCGGATAGGAGTCAGCAAAAATCTGGCGGCGTGCAACAGCTTCACACCAAAATGTGCCCTTTAACAGTCTAGTTTAGTAAATTTACTTGCTCGATGGGTTCAAAGCTATGTGGCTGGATCTGAAACATGAGCCGCTACCAGTGTCATGGTAACGGCGCTGGTATCCATTACTGAAACTCTTAACACTGTACTAATGAGCGCGTGAAATATCACAGTTTATTATACAGCCCAAGGCAGAAAATTAATTACAACACCAGTAACACCATAAAAATGAAAAATTTCTATTTATAAAAGCATTAAAGTTATTTTAATTAAAGCGCTTATAAAAACCTTATCTTTAATTTATAAATTTTTATCGCTTCCTTTCTGTTTTTATCTTTACTGATAGCTGCTATATTATATGAGCCCAATGAACTCAGCCCTTTAAATACTAGATATTCATGAAGTGCCCCAGGAAGCGCAACAGTCAAACTTCGCTATCATACTTTCCAAACAAACAACATTTTAGTAAGCACGTTTACATTTTATCTTTTTGTTAGAGGTGTAACGATTAATCGATGTAATCGATGTATCGATTTTTTTTTTCCAGCGATTCAACTG
>WMED01009581.1:0-15970 GCA_019650415.1 Pipa parva | reverse complement strand
CTTAGGCCGAGAACCTTCTACTAGATTCTGATATGAACATTAAAATTGCCGATTTTGGCTTTAGCAATGAATTCACATTTGGGAACAAGCTAGATACATTCTGTGGGAGTCCTCCTTACGCAGCACCTGAGCTTTTTCAAGGCAAGAAATATGACGGGCCTGAGGTGGATGTATGGAGTTTGGGTGTTATTCTCTACACACTGGTTAGCGGCTCTCTTCCATTTGATGGACAGAACTTGAAGGTAAGCGGGCCATATGTGAGACAGAGATGGCTTATGACTCTAAACAGCAGTTGGCTTTGAAAAGGGTAAAAGGCTTTTCACAGACCTTTATTACTTTGGGTACATAAAATGTTGGCAGTGCTAGTTCAGAATAATAGGAAAGTTCTTTGTAACTTTTGGGTCAAATTTACTGTAATATTCTTTTGAGCAAGATGATAAAGAGAAATGCATATATATATATGTAAAGAGTATATGGGAGAAAGCTGTCACTGATTGAAATACCCTGATTTCTCTTTAGGAACTGCGAGAGCGAGTCTTAAGAGGCAAATATCGTATTCCTTTCTACATGTCCACAGACTGTGAAAATCTCCTTAAGAAATTCCTAATTTTAAACCCCGGTAAGAGGGGTACACTAGAGGTGAGATGCACTGCTTTCACACTGAATACGTTTTAGGTCTTTAGTGTGCGGTAATAATCCAAATTTAACATGTTGTTTAATGTTTTACACCAGAGACTTTAGAGAAGCAGATTACCAGTTTCTTTATTTCATTTGGTTTGCTTTTTTATTTGTGTGTATGTTGGAAATTATCATTAGAAATGTGCACATGTAAACCTAGGTTTTCATTTCTTCCTTTAATAATGTAAGAAGTTAAATGCTGAAACGCCCCATTCACAGATTATTCACTTAAAGGAACAGTTTAGGCACCAACAGTTATTTGCTGTCTGTTTGGCACTGTTAAATAAAAGTTAAATAAATGCTTTTTGTCATATAAATTATTTATTTATTTCGACCCTTCACAATTTAGTGGCAGTTTGTTACTGAAGCTCCTCTCTCAGCCACTTCCTGTTCAGTGTTAAGGAATTGACTGACAGGCTGGATAATGCTAAATAACTAATCAGAACCTTTAAATGTCATCCACCTTTTTTATGTTGTTTACCTCTGAAAGGTGTAGTTAACCCAGCAAAAGCAATTGTTAAAGAAAGGGCTGAAATATTGACTTTATTTTTATATGGATTTGGTCTCTCTCTCATGCTCAGTATCACCGCTTGCTACTGACGGCATACACCATTAGCTGTAAGTATTGTAACTGCCCATGGTAATTCATTAACTATTAATTTTGACCTTCCTGAGATGCCGTTGTGTCAATGACACAAGAATCCAACCAGGAAGTAAACACAGAAGGAGCTGTGTACTGCTACACAGATGGAATAATTAATACCTTTCCTCACATAAAAGACTGACTAAGTATATTAGAAAAAAAATGTATTACACATTTACAACACACATTACTTTTTATTAATCAGGCTGGACTGTTCTTTTAACAGAAAAATGTACTAGGTGGAAAGATATCTTTGGGTAAAGTAGATCTACTGGAGTGCAGACAGGACTATTACACTAATTCATATAGCTAAGCAGATTCTGTTCATCATTTACCTGCTATCATCATCTCTACAGCCCACAGTCCATTAGCACACATTTCTGCTAATGACCTTTTACCATTTGGGGAGGCTGTTTAGAACTCTTAACCATGGATGCAGGTATATCTTTATTACACCCATCCATTGCTGACATTATTAAAGATTATGCCTCAATTCTGTTTCATTTAAGACATTTCTGTCTATTTCCAGCTCTTAAAAAGGTGTCTTCATTCTCTCAGGGTAAAAGTTCAAACTTTTTTTTTTTTTTTTAAACATAAACACTTGAGAATTTTTAAGAAAAATACATTGGATAAAGCTGTAATTATCCATTAAAAGTTTGAATTCTTCCTCAGAGACTGTAGATCACTTTTGAGACATTTCTCTTTTCTCCATTATGAATGCAGGGAAGGTGAGAGGAGCAGATCTCTTGTAAAAGTGCTTGAGTTTAGTATACAGTGTTTTGTAATTGGCCTAGCTGTAATCTCAACTGGGACTGTTTGTTAATCTCAGAAGTAAGTTTAAGCTTTTCACAGGCAGCTGTATTGTATGAACCTCTTGTGGTTCAGAGAGTCCTCTTAAATAAGATCTTTATCCTGCTTTTATTTAAGATGACTCTATGGACAAATTGGTCCACCAGTCTATTAAGCTTTGCCTTCTGCTACATGTAGGCTTCTTCTGCATCTAAAGAAGACAGCAGTCTTGTTTGTAAAAATATTTAAGTGCCTTGTTCTATGTTATGGCAGCAGGTTGGTGCTTCCAATTTCTTAATTGTTACAGTGCTAACTTCTAGAGGGGTTGCTGCTTGGTAAAAGATTTGCTACCACAAGAGATTCTTCTCATCATAGCTGAAATGTAATTTGTTTAAAGCTCCTTTTAAGGGGGTCTTTTATATAGTGTAGAATAACAGGATTCTTAAACTTAATCTAAATTTGCTCAGTATTGGAACATTGCAAAACAGCCCTTTGGATCAGCGTTTCCCAAATGGTGGGTCGCGACCCGGTACCGGGCCATGAAAGCAAAATGCCGGGTCACAAGAGTGCGTATTTTTCTTTCTTCAATGGGTTTTCAAGACTGAATACTAGTAATGGACTTCGCGCACGGCACCGCTTATGAATATTCATGAGGCGGCTACTTCATGACGCAACACGCATTGTACGCCTTAAAAACACACGTGGCAGACAGGACTGTTCACTTGCCGCGAGAGGAAAATTAGTGGGTCACGAAGGATAAGCACAAAAATAACCGGGCCACAGAAAAATAAGTTTGGGAAACGCTGCTTTGGATTCTACCAGTCCAAAACTATCTATACTTTCTGGTACTGTACAAAAAAAATGTAGCATAAAGGCAAGAATTTGATTTGATTTGACTTGCTACTAAAACATTTGGAAATATATCTACATGTCCACTGCCATGGAGATGGATCTATATATTTTGCAGTGTTTATGGACCAGTATTGCCAAGAAGTGAACATTTTTCATTTGATAATTGATGTACCAGTAACCCCTCCTTGGTTAGTCTTGGAAGGGATGGGCTATTATTAGGAGACACAGGCCCAAAGAACTTGGGGGTTTCCTTGTAGACCCTCTGGTCTCTGAGTAAAAGCCAGCAAATCCCCAGGTCTGGACATAACACTATAGTTTTTAGTTGGCCTTCACTGCAGTATACATTTTTCAAATATGTAGTTTGCCTTGTGGACCCTTGGGAAGATGGTTACTAGACCCTAGTGAAATTCTTTTATCTATAGATACATCTGCTGGCCAAATGGTCCTTCAGGGCATATGCCAATTTTTAAGATGCTATAACAGATGCCTTCATAGTAAACTCTCTCCTATTAGCAATCATGCAGGTGTTGTATCAGTCAGTTGTCAGTCTTTTTATTTGACACATGTTTAACTTCTTTTAGTCTACATAACTTATTGGCTGCATTGCTTTTTAAGTACCTTGTGTGTCTGTTCCTAATAACAGTATCCAGAAGCATTTTAAATCTTCCTATTATGCTTTGTCTTATCAGTGTATGACAGAGGAGATGCTTATAATGAAATTATTTTCCTTATACATTTTAAAAGTTCTAAAGGCTTTTCTCTCTAGTAATATGGTAGCATGTAATATGTAATACATGATAGTGGGTTTTCCGGTGGTGGTTTCCTGTTTGTTTGGCTCTTGTTCAGTTATTTTACAATTGGAAATGATGTCATTTAGCTCGGTATAAAGTCCATGTAGTGAAGATCTGTAGAAAAAGCCATGTGTGTAATGACATTATTGCAACAACAAGATGTTTAAAATGTAAAGTTCCTTAAAACAATCACATTTGTTTTCTTATTCATTGACTAAGTAGTTTCAATGATATTCAGCTGAGAACTAATCACCGGCTATTGGAAAATAAAATTAGCAAGATTTTATTTTTGAGTAGAATTTACTTTTATGTAGGCATCTTTTTATTTCAACTTGGTATTTAAGTAGCTCAAAATAGTGTGATGCTAAGGGACATTTTTTTTTTTTTTTCACCTAAGCAAATAATGAGGGATCGTTGGATGAATGTTGGGCATGAAGAGGATGAGCTAAAGCCATATGTGGAGCCAGTGCCAGACTACAAAGACCCCAGAAGGACAGGTATGTTTTCATGATAATAGTTTATCTGTAATGGGTGTGATAATCGCCATCTTAAAATATAATCTGTTTACATTGATAGTGGAAAGTAGAGCTATAGTAGACAGTCATCTACACAAGTCTGAGGGAGGAATTCAGGATTGTGTGAAGTGAGCTCCGAATCCTTCGGCTCACTTCGCACAGACTTGTATGTGCTCACTGATGTCCTGCGGGCGGACATCAGCGACCGCTTTAAAGGGATTACAGTCTCGGTGAGACCAAAAGAGTTGCCTCGCTGAGACTGGAATCCCTTTAAAGCGCTCGCTGATGTCCACATGCAGGACATCAGCAAGCGCAGATCAGTCAGTGCGAAGTGAGCCGAAGACTCCGCACCTCACTTCGCACTATCGTGAATTACCCCCTGAGTTTCACAGTTTGTTTAAAGGAACAGACCAGTCTTTAACAGTTATTTGCCCATCAAATTGTCACTGTTCTATATTTTTTCCCCCAATATAAATTATTTACTTACTTTTAGTGGGTATTAATTTACAGACAGCTTTCTACAGAAGTCCTTTTTCTCTCTCCTACTTCTCTTCAACCGATCAGTGTAAAATATCATGCCCCCAGTACCATGCATAGTACTCAAGTTATTGACTGATATAGTGATATAGCAGTTAGAAAGGAATGAAAGTTTTAAAATAATGGTGAGTTGTAGAATTAAAAATCTACGCTACAGCAGCAAATCTGATTTGTGTAAATGAAATCCCCATATTTATACATATCAGTGTAACATTTTTATCAGTTATAGCCTTGATGTGTTTTTATTAGCCAGTAACTTAATGACATAATTACAATATGATAACATTACACAAAAAATGAGACGTATCTTTATGTAATTGTTATGTTTATTATTTTGTAATTTTTCATATATTCTGTTTTCATATATTCCTGTGTTACTGCTTTTTGTTGTTTTATTACTTTTAAGTTTAATGGCTTCATGTATAATAAAGGGAAATATAAATTTTTCAGGCACTATGTACTTTATTTCCTGTAAATAGCCAGTAAAAATTGTATTTTATTATGAGAACAGACCATTATTTAACCTGTATATTTGAAGCTATTTTAAGTGTGGGAACTGTCACTAACGAATGGTGATTTTACAGAGCAATATCATCTGAAGAAATCCACTCTATGTATATCTTGTACTATATATACATAACCTTTTTTCTGTGTTTACATTGGCTCCATGTAATTTTAATACGGTATTTCTTTATGCACATTCAGAGATAATGGTGTCTATGGGATACAGCCGGGAAGAGATCCAGGAGTCACTAGTTAACCAGAAATATAATGAGGTCATGGCCACTTACTTACTGCTTGGTTATAAGCCATCCGAGGTATGAAATGTTCAACACAGCAGCAGTGATACTGTGTGATAACTTTAGGTTAACGTCATACAACACCTTTTTGGTATCAAATAAACAAAACACTTCACACTAGTTCCCAATACCTTACTTTCATAGCTCCTGTGTGTACTGCTGAAAAACACCACCACAGGTGGTTTTAGTGGTACTTAATGCAGGTAACCAGTGTGAACGACAAACTACTGCCTGTGGAAATAGCCTTAATGTTTGCTTTTTATCCATTTCTTTTGATTTTTCATCTGTGTTACCTTGTACTGATTTGTCATGTTAAAAATAATAGTAGAATTAACTGTGATTCTAAACCAGATCAGCCACTCATTTCCAAGTACATGTTTAAATCTAAAGTAGCTGAATAGATTTTTTTAAACTAAAGTTTCCCAATGTGAAATTAACTTAAGGAAGCTCACACAGACCCTAATCTTCTGTGCAGCGTTATAAACATCATCTGACTCTGGGCACTTAACAGGAAAAAAATGTATGTACTAATGCATTTTAATTCCTGTTTAATTCCTGCATTTTAATTCCTATTTAGGTTTTTTTTTTTTTTTTTATCTTAGGTCCTGGTTTTTATTATTCCGTCATTCAATATCTCTCTACTGAATGCAGACATCTTTGATTTGTTGCCCAGAGACATATGCACAGTGCCCTTGTTTTCATTTGAGCTTTAGGCTGAAGCTACAATAGCTTTTTTTAACGCTAAGGTGCATTTTGTAGTGTTATAACTTACCATGTAAGGTTGTAAATTCCTCATGGAAGTGACTAAAATGTTGCATTTAGCATTTTGGATGCTTCTATCTTCGCTTTGCAATGCTAAGTTTTGGGGCCACAAAATACCAAGTAGCACTGCAGTGTTATACAGTGGTAGTGTGGGCCATAGAAAATATACCTTATAATGGAATGGGCTTAGAGAGCCTCACATAGTGAAAGTTAAGCATTTTTTAAAATATATATGCTCTTTTGCAGTATAAATGTTCTACAATTATTTGAATTATGTAATTAATATATTTTTTCAAGACTAAAATACTGCAGGACAAATAGTATCCCATATTATTTTTATCAATAAATTGTAATAATAGGTTGATATTCTATTCCTTGCCCTATAACTGGCTACTTTTACTATTGCAAGCCACAATGTGTCCCTTCACTCTCTTGACACATTGTGGTGTTAAAGGGGAACTATAGTCAGATTACATCTTTACATATGCAGCACTGTACCTTAGTGAGAAGCGTTTCTCCCCAGTTATTATTACATGTAAAGCAGGATGCAATAATAAGCAGAACTGGAAAACTCCCAAACTAGGAAATGTATGTGTGACGTGTACCAGCCAGTTTTGTCTAATGTAGCACCTGTGCACAAGTTAGCTTTCTCAACCCCCAGCCTCTGCAATCTCGCTCAATGCGCTCTGCTTCCTGCTGATGTTGCCTGACCTTTAGGTACCGGCCCCCTAACCGGCCTCAACTAATTAAAAGCAATGCATAGTGTTACTGTAGTGATATATACCTATACAAAAGGTGTGTGATTGTGAGCTAACATCAGCTCTTTATTAGTAATGTATCTTCACTCACGCGTGAAATGCTAGACTTAGCACAGCAGCAGTACCTGCTGATATTGCTGCAGCACTAAGATTCCCTACACTGGGGAATCATCTCCACACCCTCCACCACCCTAACATCAACCCCCCATCACCTCAGCATCATCCCCTCATTCCCCCCAGCATCACTCCCTCACCCAGCGCTAATAATCAGTAACTGGCATGTAAGCAGCAAAATGATTTGAAAGACAGTTATTTCCATAGCGCTACTGTAATATTATCACTATGGAAATAATTAGTATAAACTATACAAACCCCTCAATTGCTCATCCCCTCCCATGGCTCCCAACCCCATCAGCGCTATGGGGTGGGGGCCCTAAGCTAATTATGGCCCAACCTAAGTCCTTCACCCCCTACCTTAACCATAGGGTGAGGGGACTGAGGTGGGCCCACACTCCCTAACAAGCCCATCACATCACCTGTAAAGGAAAGAAAATAACACTTCACTAAAATACTAAATAAACAATCATTCAGTTAATGCCAAATCTACACCCAAGCGATAATTGATTCATTTAAAAATTAGCATTTTTTAAATGAATCAGTTGGCGGTTGGGTTTATATTTGGTGGTAATTGATTAATGTTTCTTTTGTATTCTAGTTAAATGTTTGTTTTTTCTTCTTTCCTTTACAAATGATGTGACAGACCGGCTTTCAACTAGTTATGGGGTACAGGTCCACCTCAGTCCCCTCACCCCCATGGTTAGACGGGGGTGAGGGACTTAGGACCATAATTAGGTTAGGGCCCCCAACCCCATAGCGCTATGGAAATAACTGTATTTTAAATCATTTAACCGCTCACATAGCAGTTAGTGACTATTAGCACTGTGTGGGGGGGGTGATTCTAGGGGATAAGGGGGTGTTGATGTTGGGCGTCCTGTGGACCCCCAGTGTGTACTTACTGATTGATGATGCCTAATGGTCAGCACATTGTTAACCAGTAGCAGTTAGGCAGGTTTTTCTTCTCACGTTGCCTAACTTGCAAGAGGGAAAGGGGGGCAGTGGAAGGAGGACAAAATGGTGGCTCTCAGAAGAACTAATTGAGTAAACAAACAGCAAGTTTTATTTCTTCACTAAACTGTTTTTTGTTTTTTAAACTATTTGAGATAGTGATTGGCTTAGCATAAAGGAGTTTTATATGTATGTGGGCAGTTATATCAACAGTATAGTATTTCTTTATTTCCCTTATGCATATAGTATACCAAAAGACAAGATGGGTTTTATTTCCTTTTTCTCTTTTGTGCACACTATATAACACTGGGGGGGGGGGGGGGGGGGGGAAATGTAATTCTTGTTTTAACATATTTTTTTCTTTTTCCTTTTGTACTACTTATTTTATAGGTAGACAATGATAATTTAACCCTCAAACCCAGGCCACAGGCAGACCTTGCTAATAGCACGGCCCCTTCGCCTGCTCACAAGGTACAAAGGAGTGTATCTGCTAACCCAAAACAGAGACGACTTAGTGACCAAGGTGAGTGCTGCTAAGTTTAGGTTTGATTTATTTATTAAAGTAATCTTATTTTTGTTTCTGCACAAGTTAGGTTTGTGGTCTGTTATAATAGAAACACTTTGTAAGTAATACTACAGAATAGATTTGTTGCTTCTTTTTTAATGGTATTGGTCACCTACACTTTCCAGCACCACCTCCGGGTCTCCTGAAAGGCATAACAACACTTGGTTTACACTCTTGATTTCCAGTCCTAGCTGTCCAATTCCCTGGGAGTTTATGTGTGGGAAATGTGGTAATATTCACACAAGTGTGTGCCAGGGATTCTTAAAATGTAAAGACTGTATATTTAACAATGTATAACTGATAACGTATGGCAGTGTGCAAGTTTTACTCGCTGTGCTTCTCAAACAATTCATCAGTTCAGCGCATTCGCAGCATGAAATTCCTGCAGTGGGTATTGGCAGAACTGGCACAGTTTCACACAGGAGATATAAAACAGGCTTCCAACACTGGCTGTTTTAGTCTTAACTGGGAAGTTGATGTCCACCACTACCTTTGGGTGCTTGCCCTACTCTTGCTTAGGGTGGAACTGGAAGCTTTGTTCTTTGTGGTCTCACAATGACATTTTCCTGGTTCACATAAGCTATCCTGCTATCACTGAACACTAGGGATGAATCACCCTTTTCCTTATTCCTATTCACCATACACTGCTGAGGATTACTTTTGGGAACTGGTGAATATTTTAGTTAGGGGTTTGGTAATTTAAAGGAGAACTTTAGCTGGAAATACTTTTAATTTTGTAACAGTGTACCTGATGTATAGAGCTTTCTGTGTCAGTATACGATGATCTGAGCCCTATGACACTAATGAATAGTGCCCCCAAAGTTGTAATTAGATGCTGACATCTTTATAATGTTAGCCATATTTCACCCGTAGTCACTGGCTCAACACACGTTCAGTGAGCTCGTCCTAGGGACTGAGGAAAAATGGGCTAACTAGAAATTCAGTGTAAGACTGTTACACTGACAATAGAGTTGTGCACCATGTTAGCCATAGATTAAAGCAAAGACGAGAGTACAGGTGATACCTTTTATTGGCTAACGAAATAGATGGTAAATACAAGCTTTCGAGGCTCCTAAGGCCTCTTCCTCAGGCAATCTGATGAAGAGGCCTTAGGAGCCTCAAAAGCTTGCATTTACCATCTATTTCGTTAGCTAATAAAAGGTATCACCTGTACTCTCTTGTCTTTACTGTTACGCTGATAAACATTCAAGTATTCTAATGGATTAAGCACATGTGCATTAGTGTTTTGGTCACATTATGTAAAATGAAACTTAGAACAGTTTAATGAAATGGGTTAGTTTAGCATTTTTACTTTTGATCTTACAAAAGTAATTTGATATATGTAGTTATATCTGATTAATCGTATCCTGTATTATAATCGTGTTATAATTGTGAAAAACAGATCTCTACAAGGACATGATTGGCAGGTTATAGTGCTTAAACGTAATAGTGACATTTTAGAACAAAATATTTTTCACAGAGCTTAACCTAAGATCTGTAGAAAGTATGCTTAAAAAGTATATTAACACCAAAAAATTAAAGTGCATTTATAGTTACTATATGTTCAATCTGCTTATTTTTTACAAATTCTAAATTGCATCTACAAAGAAAGAAATAAAACTGATGAATGTAACTTCAAGGTGACATATTTTCAAGGGCTTTTTTTGAGTAATTAAGTCCAGTCCAAATGGATTTTTTAAAAAGTGTTTCCTGTCATTTTAATAGTGTCTGCTGACATAAGGATGCTAATTCACTTATATTTGGACAGCTCAATTGAGCTCTTTGAACTGTTGAAGTAAATATTGTGCTCTAATTTTATATGAACTTGCCTACATTTCTACGAACAGTTACTATTATTAATACTATTTTTGTTATAGTGAGCCACAACTACTGAATTTTAAAATAAATAGTTGAAATTCATGAACAGAATGAATTACAGTTTTCCTTTTATACAGAAAATGTTTAACCATGAGCGGCCAGACAAAGTAAAAATGTATTCTGATAATTTACAAATAAGGCACAAAACATAAATGAATAAGGCTAGTTTGAACTTTCATGGGTGTTTTTATCAAAAATAATTTGATGGAGCGATCTTTTCCCCTTGTTTTAATGGTAGTATATTTTCCATTTTGAGGAAATGTCTCCCAATAAATCAAATGAAAAAGTAAATTCTAAATAAGTGTCTAGTTTTCTACATAGTTGTCTATTTGGCAGAAATTCTTAAAGTGTACTTTACATTTTGGAGACATTTTTACTGGACTATGAAGAAGAGTCTTCTACTTTACTGGTTTTCTACTTAGATTTATTTCAGTGACAATTTCACCAAATGGAAAAAGTATTGAGAAAATATTTGGAGGCTTTTCCATCAAATGGAAAATGTTTTTACTATATAATTTCTCTTATGTTGTGGAGGACACAGGAACACTGGGTAAAAGGTGGCCTCCCACCAGGTGGAAGGACACTGCAAGGATCTGACCAGATCCTCCCACTTCCTCTTTATCCCTGCCTCTTCCCGTTAACACTTGTTCTCTGCACAGGAAGGTTCTCTGGACAGACTCCTCTAGTGAGGGTTGATTCAAGGATTACCGTCCGTCAGTGATTAGCACTGACACCACGGGTGACGCCTGAAGTCAGACCAGTGTATCTGATTTATACGAGTGAGCCCCCTGTACGGGATACCCCACTAGATGACCCTTACCACTGGATCTAAGTATGAGCTGAACAGATGTAACAACATTATACTGTCTTTCCTCCAGCGTGAGAACAGAGTGCAATGTGCTGACCAGTGTGTGATTTTGTGATAGCCGGTATTGAAACTGTCGCAGATGACATGTGGACAATAGCAGTAGTGAAATCACTGAATCATTTCTTATTGCCTTTTTGTGGACTTGTTTTTCAGCAAATGGTTGCTAGTTTGGCTCCAGCGTAGTAGTCATTGCTTTAGTTATTTTTTGTCTTTAATAGCTCTATGCAGCAGACTGGTTAGATATACATTTGAAATTCTTTGTAAATTATACTAGAAAAAGATATATATAGGAATATTATTGCTGAACACAGAAATAACTGAAAAATTATGTTTTCAGCTGGACCAACCATTCCTAACTCTAATTCCTACTCCAAGAAAACCCAAAGTAACAATGCTGAAAACAAGCGACCGGACGATGAGAAAGAAACTGGTCGCAAATCTAGTAGCACGGTTAGAGTTCCACCAAGTCCCATTTCTGGGCTGGAAAGGAAGAGAACCACACCAACCCCATCTACGGTGAGCTGCTATAGAAGAAATATGTTTGTCTTTTGTGCAATAATAACACTGATCAAATAGTAGGAGAAAGTAGAGCCTTACACAAGCGTGTACAAATTATATATAAAATCAAAGATTTAAGTTTGTTATTTAATGTACATCAACAGAGTACAAAATGTGGCGATCTTTTGTTCCTTTTCTGAGAAATCACACAATTGATGGTTTATTTTGTATTGAAAAAAGTTTCACATATTAACTATTTAAAAAAGTAAATTAATTGTCTCCTGCAGTGATTTTCAACCGGGTCCGCAAGGACAACCCAGGGGTTCCGCGACACACTGGTTGATCGGCATCATTACCCGGCTCATCAGAGAGATCGCATCGATCTCTCTCTGATGAGCCGGGTAATGATGCTGATAGCTAATGATTCAATCTCTATCCCTGCTAACAGTGATCTGACAGCGATCACTATTAGCAGGGACCGAGACCACATCATTAGCAATTGGCATAATAACCCAACACATCAGAGAGAGAGATCGCAGCCTTGGATCCTCCCCTCTGTGACCTTTCGGGTATGTAGACGTCAATCACGTCACACGCGTAATGCGATTTCTAGGGGTTCCTCCAGAAATTTTATTACATCAAAGGGTTCCCCTGAAGAAAAAAGGTTGAAAAACACTGGTCTACTGAGTAAGAGAGAAAGAACTTGGTTGGATTAGGTAGGAGATAAGACTATTTTGAAACCCATGGGACAATATATTTTGCTTTCCACTCTCTGCATTCTGTGTCAAACAGTAATTTTCCTAATGTGACTATTACTGCCTAAAAAGGATATGCATAGAATGTGTTAATATAAGGAAAGGGGATGAAGTGGGCTCCCTTGTACTCTTTCATACAAAGTATGGCTTTTCTTCCTATCCATTATTGTACAAACACCCATTTAGGTACATGGTCACTCAAAAGCATCCAAACTGATGCATAGCTATACAGATACAAACACCTCCCACAAGCCTACACTTAGGTGTTTTGCAACACATGTTTTTTGAAAGCAGTTTTTTGGTGTGTTTGTGCTTAAGATACTTATGCAATAACAGAAAATGTTACATTTAAATGACACTTTAACAGAAGTGGGTAAGCAGCTACACAGTATGGGGAATGGAGGGGTAAGCAGCTACACAGTATGGGACAGGGGAAAGGAGTGGGAGCAGCTACATAGTATGAATATGGGGCAGGGTGTGTGAGGTGGGAAGCATCTGCGCAGAATGGGGCAGTGGGAGGGGGACACATCTGCGTTGGATGGGGCAGAGGTAAGGATGCTATCAAACAAGCTCAACATTATGGGTGAAATTTATTAAACTCTGAAAAACTGCTTTGGGTCTTTCCGAGTTTACTGGGAGAAATCTTGCATCGTGTGATTTCTTTTGAGATTTTGAGATAGAGTTTTTCTATCCTGATTTTTCAACTTTTTCGATGGAAAGGTAGCCATGCTACAATTATAAAGTGTGACTACCTTTCCATCAAAAATTTTTTTTTGAAATATCGAGATCACAAAAC
Organism: Pipa parva; assembly: GCA_019650415.1. NCBI lineage: Eukaryota > Metazoa > Chordata > Amphibia > Anura > Pipidae > Pipa > Pipa parva. Next base: position 2,420 of record WMED01009581.1, on the reverse strand, counting down.
GAAATCTCACAAGAACAATATGAGATTTCTCCCAGTAACTTTGAAAGACCCAGAGCGGTCTTTCAGAGTTAAATAAATTTTGCCCTTGCAAGTGTATTGCACTGGAATCCATTCTCACACCTTCAGTGACAGGCATTCTAACACCTGCACTGGGATTCATTCTCACACCTTCAGTGACAGGCATTCTAACACCTGCACTGGAATCCATTCTCACACCTTCAGTGACAGGCATTCTAACACCTGCACTGGGATTCATTCTCAGACTTTCTTCAAAATCAGCAAACACATTCAAGTACACCAAAATAAATAAACGCATCTTCATTTTACAAGAATAAATATTCATTCTTATGATTTTAATTAGTCTTTATTTCCATACATCAGCAGCTTAGTTCTATTATAATATTATATATTAGACGATCATTAGAAAAGGATGTCCCTTTTAAGTTAAGAGTAATTTACCTATTTAGAAAATGATAAATGTTTTTGTTTTTTTCTGCTTTAAGCTCTTTACCACTAATGAAAGTGAAACTAGTGGCAGGGTGTAGTAATTATGTGCAGTTTGAAGCTGATACACTGTAGCTTCCTGCTAGAACTTCTGCAGTGATGTCACAGGTCAGGATTAGCATGCTTAATATATTCAAAATGGCTGCCATCAGTGTGCAGTGCTGTGCAAACTTCAGTGGGACAGTACAGAGACTACAGAGTGATTCTGGATTTTTTAATACGATGATTTAGGAGGCAGATAGGTGTACTACTTATGTATGTATTTTTGTTTGGGTACCTTTAGTTCTTCTTTAAAATGAAATATTTAGAGGTGAAAATGTCCCTTTAAATGTTAAAATTCACCACAGTTCTGCCCACTGAAAAGTCAGTTTTTAAATGTGTAGTGAATTTTACTTTTTCCAGAACCACAATCTTGTGGCCATTTTGTTGTTGTTATAATGTAATATTCGATATTCTTTTCATTTTTTTGGTGGTGGGCTATTTCTAGTATCGTTTATACAGAGGAATCCCCCACAAGGCAAATGTAAACAAAAAAGATTTAGCAATAGTCTTAATTTAAGTGTAATCACCTTGTAGTGTGGATTTGTTTCCCTTATTTTTTAAATTATTCTGCTCTTACAGAATAGCGTCCTTTCTACCGGCACCAATCGTAGTCGGAATTCCCCAATGCTGGAGAGAGCTTCTCTTGTCCCTGGATCTGTTCAGAATGGCAAAGACAGGTAAGAATTATACCTTATTTCAGTGGCTCTCAACTTGTGGGTCGCAACCCCTTTGGTGGTCGAACGACACTCTCACAGGGGTCACGAACACGTGAAGCTGGAAGAAAGCAAAGGTCCCTTTATATAAAGGTTCCTGCACTGTGACGTCAGGCCCTAATGTCATCACATTAAACGCATAGGTGATCAGGTTGCGCCTGAACGTCATCACGTGACACACGATGACGTTGAACCCAGACATCAACATATGATGTCAGTACCGGTGGTCACGGTTTCAACGAGGTTGAGAACCGCCGCCTTATTTAAAAAGGAACAGTCAGAAGAAACAAACATGATTTCTTGAAATTGTGTATATTATTTTGATATTTTCACATGAATTTAGTCAATGAAGACTGAAGAAGAACAGTGAGAAATCAATAAATGTCTCAACAAATTCTGTCCACCATTGTCAACTTTATTTTGGATTTTTTTTTGTGTATTGCCCCCCCACCTTAACAACTTCCCTCTGGTTAGCTTTGCTTTGTTCTGCCCAACAGTGTACTTTCCTCAGAAGTTCCGATTTATGCTATTAGGTTTTTTGTTTGCTACCCTCATACGTATGAGAACATTGCAAATCTCTTTCTTCATACCCCCATTACAGCTTCATAATGTACCATTCATACACCGTGAATCCCATAAATGTGCAATAGGCGTACCGTTAACCTTTAAACAAAATCATACCAGCTTTTTGTCATTCAAGTAGTAGCGTTAATTTATAATTTCACTTTGTCATTGGCACTTTATCACCTTGTTATCTCTGGGGAAAATTGTTACTAAGTTTGTGCATCCCTGTGAGAAGAGGGATTTCATGTTCCGTTTGTCTGTGTCAAAAACTCCTTCATTACAAAAGTCTCTTCTTTTCCCTTCCTTTGTCTTTGTCTCCATCTGCTGTTTTGTTTCTTTCTTCAAACATTACTCCATCACTCTCAGCTTCTCCACGCCTGGGTCCCGCGCCTCCACTGCTTCTGCCCCAGCCACCTCTGCCCGGATTCGGCAACATCAGAAATCTATGTCCACCTCTGTGCACCCATCCAAACCTGCTCCTTCCCTGGAGAGCAACTGTGACACGCAAAGGCAAAGGCAAGTGTGAAGGAATAGTAGAGCTAGCAGATATTCTATGGTCTTCGTGCAGGCATTCAAAGCTAGCAGATATTCTATGGT